>NQMI01000110.1:17996-157192 GCA_002270565.1 Stenocarpella maydis
CCCCCGCCCGCCGTAGCCCTTTTTTTTTCGGATAAAAGTCATGCCCGCGCAGGCAAGCACGCATGCGTGTGAACCATGAGACGCCTGGAAGCAGATCAAATCACAAAAGCGCCGTGTGCCCTGACTTGCCTTCTCTGGGTGCGTTGCGCCGTCGGCTCTGTCAGCACCCGGTCTGACACGCTGCTTCTCAAATGCATGTATGATGCAACCCAACACTCTCTTTAGTGTCCACTTGTCACCGTCGGGTTTCATGATATCCGGGAGGATATTGGGGCCTCGCCTGCCATAGCACACACAATCCCGCCCAGGCAGGTCCCCAAGCTTGGCCCAGCTGTCAAAATTGAACGGGGTGTGGGCGTGCACCGGACCCACGCTCAGGGTGGGCTGTTGCACTGCCAGTCCATTGACGAGCCGAGCCGAGGGTCCCACCGAGGACGCAATGACCGCTTGTCTTGCACTTTTCCAGGAGCCATATCGCGCCAAGCACGAAGAGGTGTCGCGAAGATGATGGAGTGTGAGCCGGTGGGCCACACCTCACCATCCTGCCGCCTGTGCACAAACCACTTCGATGGCCTGCCTCGCTTGGCGAACTCAGATCGCGTCTCCCACGCGTTTCCATCTCTCCCACCCGAGTCGATTCCGGCTTCTCGACTCGGTTTCGCTTCACTCTTCTCGTCTCCCGTGTTCCGCCTTTGTTCGTCTTCATCTACTCGTCGCCATATTCCTCACCATACTCCTCGCACACCCAAAGGCAGAACTTCTCCCACAGCACCTCCCACTCCTTCAGCCTCCTGGCCTTGACGCCGGAGCCGAGGCTGGCCTCCTTGATGTCGCGTGCCCATTCCTCGGTTGTCTGGTCCTCAAAGCAGCTCCACCGGATCGAGTTCTCGGCGAGGCTGCCCAGACCAGCGAGGCCCAGGTTCTCCCAGCCCTGCAGGGCCTGCCAGAAGTCGTGAGTCATGCCGGCGGTGTCCTGACCGAGCATGGCCGGGTCGTCGTTGCTGAGGGCGCAGGGGACGCCGCGGGCGAGGAGGGCGGGCAGGGGGTGGCTCAGGATGCTGCCGCAGAGGCGCAGGACCTCGTTGGAGATGGGGCACGACTCGATGAGGATGCGGCGCTCCTTGACGAGCTCGGTCAGCAGCGGGTGCTTGTACAGGCTGAAGCCGTGGCCGATGCGGCGCGTGCCCAGCAGCACCGCGTCGAAGAGGTTCTGGTCCGTCTCGGTGCCGTCGCCAAGCGTCTCGCCCGCGTGGAAGAAGAAGGGCATCGCCCCGTCCGGGAGGCCCTCCTCGGCCAGCTGCTTCCGGAACCAGAACAGCTCCGGCAGGACGTCTGCCAGCGGGCGGCCCCTGTCCTCCTGTCCCACCAGGTCGAACCCGGACAGCAGGTGAGGGAACTCGAGCTTTGTGGTGATGGCGTGGTCCATGTTCTGCACGATCGACTTCTGGTCCCAGATCCGCAGCGACGTCCAGATCATGCGCAGGCCCCAGAACCCCTTGCCCTCGGGTGATGCCCGGAAGGCCTTGATCTCCTCGTCGATGACCGTGAACATGTGGCTGTAGTTAGATTCGGGAACTTCCTGTCCGAGACGGTAGTAGTTCAGCGGCCATGTGAATCTGTGTCCTTGTGAGCATACAATAGGCCGCGGAACTAGCCACGGGGACTACCCACCTGATTTCTCCCCAGTAAACGCCGTCCTCGTAATACTGCTTCATCATCCTCCTGAGGAACTTCCTGAAGATGGGCTCGTAGTGGATGACGGTGCCCATGATGACGAAGCACTTGGAGAACTTCTTCCAGATGTGGTCGACGCCGTGGTGCTGCTCGAGAGAGTCCGTCTCCGAGATGGTGGTCTTGCTCTTCATCCAGCGGATCCACCCCGCTCGGCCGCCGTCCGGGAAGGTGTCTGCTGCCTTTGCCAGGGGGACGAACTCGCCGGGTTGGTAGCTGGCATCGTCCCATATGGACATGGAGGGGTTCCTGTCGCGGGCGAAGAAGCGGAAGTTGACGACGGCGTCAGCCCTCGCCTCGCTGGTTCCGAGGCGGAGGTCCGGGGCGGACATGTGCATGCCCGGCTCGGAGAGCAGGGTCTCGAAGACAAAGTCCAGGTCCACAATGGCGTCGAGGTGGGCGTGCAGGATGGAGCCCTTGGGCATGCGTCGTACGATGCGCCACAACTTGGTTCGTTCCATCAGGTCCTTAGCCAGCGTGAACATCATGCCGTTGTGCATGGTGCAGTCCTCGCGCACCGCCAGCCGGTCCTCGTACTCTGGCGTCCACAGGGTCCGCTGCTCCTCATCACGGATCTTTTCCACGATCCGGCATGCCTTCTTGGCAATTGGCGACAGATTTTGGCGGAACGACTGGTCTGGAGGGTGGAGGTCAACGAATGTTGGATTCACCACGAGGGATGAGCTGATTCCGTTTGTTTGGGGGGGGGGGAGGTGAGTGAGTCTAGGGCAGGGGCACAAAAATGGTACTGTCGTGTTCTTATCCCTCTCACATACCACTTCGTTGCTTCTTCTCCTCTGCTATGAGGGCCTCACGACCGATCATGTACTTTTGGATGAAAGCGTCATCTCTGCTGGGGATGGTCTGGGAGAGCTCGTCCCATTCCTTATCGGACATGTGGGACAAGGCCATTTTGGAAGACGTGAGGAGTAGTTATGAAGAGGAACCACTGGTGATAGAGCGAGAGCGAGAGCGAGAGAGGCCGTGAAGGCAAATTTGAGAGAGAAAGGCGCAGTTGACAATGGCCACTGCTGTTGACGTTCGAAATGCCTTGGCTGATGAGTCAGGTGCGTGGAGATTTTAGGCTGCTAAGCAAGGAAATTGCCGATGTGCCAAGATAATGACGATGTTGTGGATGATGGCGATTGCGGTCGACAGATGTAGACTCGCCAGACAGAGGGATACAGCAGGAGAGGGGGAGATGGAAAGAATGGGCGGCGGTGAGGCTCAGTCTTGAAGGACGGGAGGGCGCAAGGACGGGAGGACTGTTGGTCGAGCTGTTGTTCGCATCTGTACCTCAATTAAGACAGGTCGAGTCGAGCAGGGGCAGAACATAAGAGGAACTACAGGGGAGAGAGGGTGGCGGGAGAAGAAGGAAAAAGGAAGGGAAAAAAGGCCTATATCACAGCAGTCATAATCCCGTGCGCTTGGTGCCAAGATGACAAAACATATCGGTCGGGCAGGGGGGTTGGCGCTCGTGACGGAGAGTGCGAATGTCGAGAGAGAGTAGGCGGGTTGAAAATGGGAGGAAAACGAGATGAGCCTTGAGATGAAGAATCCCAGAACCCCGTCGGGTTGACTGATGATCCTGAAATGACCTGGGCCCGGATCTGGCCCAGCGTGCAGGTTCCGGGTCAGGTTCAGGGTTTGGGCCTGCAGAAGCACACCAATCTGTACCCTGGGGAGGTAGAAAGAAGCAAGAGAAATGCGCAGATTGTGTGGCCAAGGGGGGCCCATCAAAGTCTGATGTGCTGTGGGGGCGACCAGACCACATGCACGAGACCCCCCCCCCCCTTCAGGTGCACTCGCAACGTCCTGTGGCCCTCCCGTTGTCAGGGCCCGTCATGGTTTCACCCTCACATGCACCACACAGGACACACAGAGGGCTCCAGCTTGCTGCTGCCGGCTCCACCTCCCGCCCATGCAGGACCATGCAGGCCATGCAGCCCACGCCTGTCCCCGGGCTCAGGACCAAGCTGCCGGGTTTCGGTTCGCCTGCGCCCACTACCGACGGGACTGGATGTGCTACCCGGTACCCGAGCGTACACTAGCTAGGCACACTGCCTAGGTACACTGCCTAGGTACACTGCCTAGGTACACTACCCAGGTATACTGCATAGTACACTAGGTGATCCGGCCATTGGCGCGTGTGCCCCCTGAGTTTGTGTGCCCGATCGTGTCGTGTCCGAGATGTCACATTCCCGCCATGACAGCATCATTTTGAGCCACAGCCAGGGCCACAATCACAGCTGTAGTCACAGCTATAATATGCAATTAACAGGCAATTCGAGTACCTAGGTCGTAGTCGTTCGTCATCTCTCTCTCTCGCGCGCGCGCGCCCATCAGTCACATATGTCAACTGTGTCAAGATACCTAGACCCGGCCCATCCGTACCACAAAAACTTGTCCTCGGTCATCGCCGCGCCGTCCTGGAGGTACCGCAGCTTCAGCCAGCCACTCTGCCCTCCTCTTCTCCTGGGCGTCACGAGACATCAGGCACTCAGCCTACGCCGTAACCAGGCCGGTCCTCTCGTGGACCCCACTCCCAACCCACTCCCCGTCGTCCTCTCCCTGCCCGGGCAGCACCACCAGGGCCCTCGAGTTGGGCGGGACCTCCAGCCTCAGCTGAAACGCCCTCGTCGCGCTCTGGCCCTGCCGCCCGTCGCCGCCCGCCTCGCCCAGCTCCCACCGCACGGCGACACGCCCGTGCGGGCCGTCGTAGCTGGCCTCGGCGGACCTCAGCTCCCCGCCGGGCCTGGGCCGCACCAGGAACGTGGCCCAGCCGGCCTGCAGCGGGCTGATGCCGCCGACGACGCTGTGCAGGAAGTTGGCCACGCTGCCGAGCGCGTAGTGGTTGAAGCTCGTCATGCTGCCCGGGTTGATGCTCCCGTCCGGCAGCATGCTGTCCCACCGCTCCCAGATGGTCGTCGCCCCCATCGTCACCGGGTACAGGAACGAAGGGCAGCTCTTCTGCTGCAGCATCCCGTACGCCAGGTCCAGGCTGCCGCTCTCGGCCAGCGCGTGTAGGATCACTGGCGTGCCCGCGAACCCCGTCGCCACCAGCAGCCCGCCCTTGCGCGTCAGCCGCGCCAGCCGCCGCGCCGCGGCCGCCCGCTTGTCGCCCGCCTCGAGCAGCCCGAACCGGATCGACAAGGCCAGCGCCGTCTGCGCGTCGCCCACCACCAGCCCGCCCGGCGCGACGTACTTGTCCCGGTACCTGCCCTTGAGGACCTCGTACTCCCCCTGATACCTGCGCGCGCTCTCGGCATCGCCGATCACCACCGCGACCCGCGCCATCACCTCAGTGATGTGCACCAGGTACGCGTCCGCCACCATGGTGCCGTCCGTACGCGCAAAATCGGCCTGCTCCGTCGGGGCGTTGGGGTCCAGCCAGTCGCCGAACTGGAAGTTGTCCTCGTCCCACAGGCCGTCCGGCCCGCGCCTGATGCTCACGTCCACGTGCGTGCGCATGCTCGCCCACTGCCGCCGGAGCACCTCCACGTCCCCGGACCAGTTGTAGACCGTCCACGGCACCAGCACGGCGGCGTCGTCCCAGACTGCCTCCGGGGTTGTGTCCTGCCCGGAGTAGCCCTTGAGCGCGTCCGGGATCACGACCGGGACGATGCCGCCATTGACGCCCTGGTCGATGGACAGGTCGCGCAGCCAGTTGGCCAGGAAGCCCGCGCAGTCGTAGATGAAGGATGCCGTCGGCGAGAACACCTGGATGTCACCCGTCCAGCCCAGCCGCTCGTCGCGCTGTGGGCAGTCCGTCGGCACCGAGAGGAAGTTGCCGCGCATCCCCCACACCACGTTCTCGTGCAGCTTGGTGATGAGCTCGTTGGAGCAGCTGAAGTGCCCCGTGCGCCGCATGTCCGAGTGCAGCACCAGCGCCGACAGGTTGTCCCTGCTCAGCTCCTCGGCCGACACCCCCGTGAGCTCGATGTAGCGGAACCCGTGGAAGGTGAACTCGGGGCTCCATGACGTGCTTGCGTCCTCGTCGCCCGAGAAGATGTACTTGTCTGTCGCCTTGGCATCGCGCAGCGGCCTCGTGCCGAGTTCGCCGTTTTCGAGCACCTCGGCGTGCCTGATCTGCAGCTCGTGGCCCCTTGACATCCGTAGGCCCTGGATCCTAACCCTGCCCACGAGGTTCTGCCCAAAATCTACCAGCAGCTTACCGCTCGGGCTCTGGAATATGTCAACCACTCCGACAGTCTGCGTGATGCGCACCGGCGGCACGTCAGGCGAGAAGAGCTGGACCTTTCCGAGGTCGACGTCCAGTATGCGAGTCGCATCCCAGGAGCCAGCCGCCCCAGGCACCGGGCTCGCCCATCCCGAGAGCTCCTCCCGGGCGTCGTACACCTCCCCGTCGTAGATGGAGGCGCTCTGCCGGGGCGAGGGGTGGCTGACCCAAGAGTCATCCGACACGACCTGGACCGAGTAGTCGTGGCTGCCGCCCTCGCCGTGGGTCTCGAGCTGGGCGATGAAGCCAGGCTTGTCGCCGTACAGGTTCCTCAGGCCATTGATAAAGGTGAGCCTCCCCGCGTACCACCCCTCGGCGACCTCGACGCCGATGACGTTCTTGCCGTGCCGCAGCAGGTCCGTCACGTCAAACACCTGGTACTGCAGCCGGTGGTGGTAGCTCGTCCAGCCGGGGGCCATGTGTAGGTCGCCCACGCGGCGGCCGTTGATCGACGCGGCGTACAGGCCCAGGGCGCTGATGTACAGCCTCGCGCGGGTGTGCTTGCACCGGGGCTGTAGGGTGAACTCCTTGCGGTACAGCGTGGGGCGGTGGGGGACGCCGTCCTTGGGCGGCGGGTCGGTGGAGGTGACGAACTTGGCCTTCCAGTCCGAGACGTGCAGGAGCCCGGCCTCGACATGGCGCCACTCGCTCCACACCGGCAGGTCGGGGTTCGCAGCGGGACCCGAGTCGCCGCGCAATGGGCGACCGGATGTCAGGACTCGGACTGATGCAGTCTCCCGGGATCGCAGGGGCCGATCGGGCCACTCGTTCAGGATCGACTTGTCCGAGGGGACGCGCCAGGTCTGCACGCTGGGCTCATGGTCGCAAGTCTTGCCCGCATGCCTCCTGATCTGGACCTGGTAGCTCTCCTGCACCCAGTTGGAGGGCACGGTGCCTGCTGAGAGCCGCCATGACAGGCGGGGCTTGCCAGTCCCGATACCAAAGCCATCCGGGTGGTGCTCGAAGCGGATGTCGACAGGTTGGACGGGGTTGCTGGACCTGGGCTTCACGGAGAGGTCGACGAGGGTCATGGTGGGGGAAACGGTGCCAGCGGCAGATTTATCGGCCTAGATAACTGATGCTGTTCATTTACCACAGATGAATGGCAGAGACAGGAGCAAACAGAGCAGGTGAGGTCGGGATGAAGCCACCGCACCGCAGAGCTCCAGAGCTTATAACCCCACCTTGCTTTCCATGGCGGCTGGGCTTGATGGCGCGGGGTCTCGGGCGTCTGAAACAAGCAGACACAGCTCGGTTCATTGCACGGCCAGAGCAATGACGCCGTTCTGTGATTGTCTGTCCACGCCTGGTGCAGAAGTTGGCGCATCGTGACGAGTCTTGACCATTGACTGACAGCCTCATGATGACGAGTCTGAGCGTGCCTGTTCATCCATCTTCCAGCCTCCAGACATGCAGTTCACCAATGTCAGTCAATGTCCGCCCACCCTTGACGAGGTTTCCCAAGGAGACATCAGGATCCAAGTACATATTAGATGAAATAAAAATCTATGGGGGGACCTTTCTCTAGGTATATGGGGGTGTCAAGGGTCTGCAGGGTGAGGTGAGAATCGACCAGAGAACAGAAACCGCAAGAGCAGGTCCTCATGTCGGTGTCAGCGGCACAACAACTCATCCGATGCATGATAGCATCACGATGTGCCAACGCGACCAACATGACGGGCAGGCATAATGTCTATCCCAATAGCGACATGCCACGAGGATCGCTGCTGGCAACACCGGAGAGGGCCTGGGCGTGCGGAGGAGCGAGGCGCGACAAGGAATGTGAAATTGAAAATTCATGCGCTGCTGGGCGAGATGCTGTGTGCGTGTGTGTTGCCCCGGTAACGGGGCCAGCCCAGCCCCACGAGATTCCAAACAAGCCTGTTCGTGTCAGCGGCCGGCACATCCCTCGAGTTTCCAAGACTCGGGTAGACAAACCACTCCGTATTGTGCACTTCCCCATGGTCCCGTGTTGCTGGCCTTATCCGCCCAGCGCTCCAGTAATCTGTGTATGACGGCCACAGTTCGCGGACCAGCTTACTCCACCGGTGTGTCGACAACAAACCGCACCGTCTTCCAGGTCCTTATCAATCCAGCCGACTGCCCCCAAAGCCGTCCAACAGAGACTATTGGCTCTGGCGTTGTGGTCGCCAGCCAGACCACAACATCATGATAGACTCCCAAAACCTGCGGACAGCCTCGCTGTACATCAACAACCAGCTGCTATGTCGGGGCCTGCTGCGCGATGGCCGAGCCATCGACTTCGCAGACCCGGGCTACAACGAGCATGACGTTGCAGACACCATGGGGAGGATCATGGGCGTGGTCAACGACCTGATCTTACGCCGCGATGTATGCTACCGCAACCTACCTGCCCCAAACTCAAGGCCGACTGCCCAGCCGCTGACATGACCACAAAGCGCGATGCCGAGCACCGCGAGGCCCTCTCCACCACCCTGCGCTCCGTGCGCGCCGACTCCCTCCGCCAGACCGACAATCTCTCGCGCCTGCACGGCAGGTACGCCGAGGCAGAGCGCAAGCTGGCCCTGCACGAGGCCGAGGAGGCCGCCCTCCGCTCGCAGCTCAAGGCCGCCGAAGCAACCATCCAGAAGCTCAAGGACGAGGCCGTCCGCGCCAAGAAGCTGGTCGCCGATACGAGGGCCGCCTGCGCCAACGAGGTGCGCAAGCGGGACAGGCAGATTGACGGGCTCAAGAAGGCCGCCACGGACGCGGGTCGCGCCAGGGGCGAGCGCAAGGGCAGCACCATCACCACGATACAGGTGGCGGCGGAGATCAACGCTGAGAACATGAACGCCGGCGCTTCCACCATGGGCGAAGGCTATAGCCTGCGGCACGAGACGAACGGGTTTCTGGCACAGCTGGCCAAGGGCCTCAGCGAGGAAAACGATGCCCTCCTTTCTCTGATCCGCAAGACCGGTGACAGCCTCAAGGAGATGAGCGGCTGGGACAAGCACCTAGAAGCCGCTAACAAGAAGGGCGACAGCAATGCCGTTGTGCTGGCCACTACCCCCGAGGACATGGCGAACGACATGGCCAGCGTGCTCGAGCACCTGCGGACACTGCTCACCAACCCGTCATTCGTGCCCCTCGAGGAGGTCGTCGTGCGAGAAGAGGAGATCTTCCGCCTGCGCGACGGCTGGGAGAAGATGGAGACCCGGTGGAGGGATGCCGTGCATCTCATCGACAGCTGGCGCCGTAGAATGGCTGCTGGCGGGCAGCCGGTCGACATGGAAGAACTGAAGATGGGGCTGCGCCTCAGTCCGGTCCGGATCCAGAACATGGACCAGACTGGCGTGGAGAACGATCTCTATCCGCTATCGACTCTTCAAGAAGACGAAGAGGAGGAGGACCAGGGACAGGCAGAGGAAGACGACTATGAGGATGAGGGGGAGGAGCAGGAGGAGGACTATGCCCAGGACGAGGAGCAAATGGACTTGAAGCCGGCAGAGCCGCCGAGTCTAGAAGGTTCATTGCATCTTGTTCCTGCGCCTGGTTATGAGGACGTGGCGCCCGAGTACGGGGGAGGTCAGGACGGCGACGACGACGACAGCGATGCGGCATCTAGTATCTTCCAAGACGACGTTGAAGACATCGATATGGATGAGCTGCAGGCATCGGAGCCAAACGTCGAGGTCCTGCAGCACTCTACGGGTCAACCTGACGACACAAATTCCACGACACTTCCGCCACCGCCGAATATCACGCCCTTAGAAGAGACAGTCACCTCAGGTAACCGCAAGCCTTTGGCAAGGCTTAGCGAGAAATCAAGGAAACGGTCATCAGAACTCATGTGGGAGACATCGATTGATAGTGCCGAAGCACCACCGCCGCCACCACCTCATGGCGTCAAGGAGGGCGAGTCACCGCAAAAACGGCTGAAAGTGTCTGCGGATGGGCAGAACCACAAGCCCAAGTCGCGACCAGATTCTGCCATATCCACAGATCCTGGGTCTTCATCGGATAGTAACCTCCAGACAAAGGCCACTCCGGAATCCTCAGTGTCCAAGGCCTCAACTAAGACTGCGGTGAAGTCTACACGGTCAGATGCATCAGCCAAGAAAGATACGCCAACACAGAGCAAGCCTTACACCAGAGCAGCCCGGGCTGCGCAGGCCCAGGACAAGAAGGACACCCCAACGAGGGCAGTCACCCGGCAAAGGTCAACTAGGGCTATCGCCGCCACGAATGCCGCGTCTGCACGGTCTGCTGCCTCGAGGCAAGAAACAATGAAGGCACGAGCTCCTCCAGCACCAACTCGCAGCAGAACAGAGATGCCTCCCCCACCACGGCCAGGCAAGTCCACCCCGAGCAACGACAAATCCCTCCGCCCTCCGCCATCACAGCAGGACGAGAAGAAGCCATCGCCAAGAGAGAAGCAACAGCCCGCAGCCGTCAGCATCTCCGTCCCGCCGGAATCCTCATCCTCGTCCTCTGCCAAACGCCCAGCAGCCCCAGAGTCACCCACCCGCTCTCCAGGGAAGGCCGGCTCGTCCCGCCTCCCACTGCCGCGCAACGCAGCACCGCCTCCGCAGCAGTCTCCCCTGACCATGGCCCGCATCGCCGCCAAGCTCGCGGCCTCGGAGCGCGAGGCCGACGCCGCCCGCGTCAGGGCCAAGCTGAGGGCTGCGCGCCTCAACAAGGGCGCCAGCAGCGCGAACAGCCTCGAGCCGCCAGCGGCGGGGGCCTCCACCTCCACGGTGGCGAGCTCGCGCGTGCCGAGCGGTGGCACCACCGCAGGCGACCCTACCAAGAAGGACCGCGCCGTGTCCGGGGAGTCGGCGGCGGCGCACATGAGCGGCAGCGGCGCGAGCTTCAGCACCGACAAGAACGGCCTGCGAGGCGGGGTGTCCGTGATTGGCGGCCGCTATGACGACAACGGTGGCGAGTCCGCGTCCTCGTCGCCCACTGCTGCCGCTACTGGCCAGAGCGCTGCAATAGAGCGCAGCCCGCGCGATGGCGTCGCACCGACGATGGCTTCTCCTAGGAAGAACATGGGTACGATGAGCCCGACCAAGGCCTCTGCAGCTGCAGCTGCTGCGGCTACAGCTAGCCCGGCCAAGCTCACGGCCCCGCGTAAGCGCGAGGTGCGCAGCAGGGCGGCCAAGGCGGCTAACAGGCGGCGGAGCACACTGAGCCCGTGGGAGCTGCAGAGCCTCATCGCCGGCGAGGTCGTGCCGCCTACGCCCGGGTTGCCGCGTGCGGCGCCGCAGCAGGACGGTATGGAGTAAAACCAGTTTGGGATGGCGGTGCTTCCTACCTTGGGGGGGGGGGCGGTTGGAGGCGAGCGGGTTGGTTGTGGTTCAGTGAGGGGATACATGGAGCGACGCCTAGAGGGTCGGCCGCGTTGTCACACCAGGTGTGTCGTTGGGCTGTTGAAGAATCGGGACTGCGTCGCTTGAAGCTACTCTGGAAAAGTATTCCCCGCGTTGGCGTGTGGTGTCCTTGTGCATATGACAGCAGAGAGACGGGTCGGAGCAGTGTCTGCCCTCTCTCTCTCCCACCCTTCGGCGAAATGTGCAAATCTTGGGGGTTGGTCTACTATACTTTTTGGAAACAAAGAAAGCTGGTTTTCATTTCTTCATTTTCTTGCTGCTTCTTCCTGTTCTTGGTTCTTCTTGCTGGCGTTGCGGATTGCAAATAATGAGTCACGTTCATGGCCTTGTCCTGCTATGAGTCCTATATGTCCACCTCCCATCAACCCCCAATTCCGTCCAAGATGACATGACGGTCTACAACCCCATGAGCACTAGACGGCTAGTTGTGATGACTTGAGGTTCTTGATGAGATAATGATTGTGTGCTTGTACATGTGTGCTCGAGTGGGTGTTTTGTAGAGAGGTGAGGTTTGCCTATAACCTCTAGAGTCGAAGAAACAAAACTTTGGAGCCAGGTGATAAGGGTGCGCTTGAACTGGGAATAGAGAGCAATGTAGAGTGATTTCGCAATTCAATTTGACCGTGCTCGGCGGTATCGTTAATATTTGTAGTCATTGATTGTCTATCTACATTCACGTCAAATCTCCGCAGTCTTTGCCCCAAGCGATGCCATGCATTACCGAGCAATGCTCAGGCACTCGACAATCACCTGCAGGAGACGCCCCCGGAATGCTACTCCCGAACATGTAAAGCCCGTGGCCGTGACGTTATGGCCCTTCTTGGAAAACATCAAGGAGGGCATCCACTCCACATGTGCCAATGCGGAGGAGAGAATGAGGAAAAGAGGTGCGGCGGCATTGTCCCCGTGTGGCGATCAGGTTCCCGTCCTGGCAAACTTCCAGTAAAACACCTGGAAATCATTCCGCCCCCCTCGCTACGCATTTTTGCAAATCATCAAGTCGTGAATCCGGCGGGGACATGTTCCCTAGTTACCCTTGCCTACAACGGAGGCGGTAACTCTTGAAGATTGATGGACACTTTTGAGCCCCTTTCCTCCTTCAAACACCGACTTTAAGAGGTGTGTTCCTCTTGTTGTCTTCTTTCATTCTTTCATTTTTGGTCTCATCTTTTCCCTTGTCTCTCTGACCCCCCCCCCCAAAGAACAGCTACGCAGTAGTCTGCTTCCCGGGCCCAGAAGTCAAGGTACCCCTGCCCTAAATTTCACGTCCACCACCTGAGTCTGGCTCGAGAGGCTGGAGGACCGGCTCAGGGATGCGGATCGCGTCGATGATCTTGACACCCTTCTCCTGGGCCTTCTCCAGGACCCAGTCGCGTGGCTGTCCCTTCAGTGCGTCAGTATAGATGGTCTCAATGCTGCCATCCTGCGCCAGCACCTTGGAGACATGCATCCAGCAGGCTTCCGATTTCAACGGGAAGATGCCCACTGTGGTGAGGTTGGGGAAGCTTCTGACCCAAGTGGCGAAAACGTCACCGCAGCCTGAACCATCAGAGATTTCGTCACCAAAGTCGAAGCAGCTGAGAGTGTGAACGGCCGCCTTGTTCAGAACTTTGTCAAAGAGGGCCTGGGTGTCTGGACAGAATGTGACAGCCAGTGACTTGAGACTCCCATTGGACATACTTGGCTCAATTAGCTCTGTGAACCAAGACAGTGCCCCAAAGTCCGTCCCGGTGGGGGCAAATGGAATATTCGGGTCTCTCAGGTACAAATGCTCTAGTCGTTCAAGTCCCGCCATCGTTGCAAGAGTAGCGTTTTTATCCCCCATGTGTGAGTTCAAGGCGGAAAGTGCGTGATAAGCTTCAAGCACTCCGACAGCTCCATCGGGGAACTCCAAGGATCGGATTGTAGGACGGAAACAGGGCAAAGAGACAATGGTGATGCTTGAACGGGAGTATCCAATGTCAAGGGTGAGTTCCAGTCTCTCCAGGTTCTGCCAGGATGTCCAGAAAGCCGGGGCATCGTTGGGAGCAATGACGTTGCTGTTGGTGCACAGACTCTTGATACACAGATCCCTGAGTGAGGGTGTGGCTAGGGCAAGCCGTTGCTGCAAAACAATTAGCGCCTGTACTGCCAGAGTCGAGGGTGGTTGGTGGAATAGATCTCACCAGATCAAGCCAAGAGCGATGCGGCGTGCAGATTGAGGAAATTCTAAGCTTCGTCAACCTTGGCCATACTGCTGAGCATAACAGCGTGATCGCATTATTGGTTACACGGCTGAGAAGAAGCACTTCCAGAGATTGTGACATTGGGATCTCCGGAGGCGCTGGAACTTGGCGAGGTTCACAGAGAGGGGAAAGAGCTGCCATCTCAAGTGACTTGAGGCATGGGGGTGCCTCCTCAAACAGGGTTCTGACCCAACTGTCCGAGGGGGTTGCTTCCCGAAGACCATCTGCCCAATCCTCGAGTCTACTAAGGCCTCTCAAGGAGAGTGACTCGAGTTGTCTCAAGCTCTTGAGCGTGGCCTTGAATATCGGCAGGTCGATGCGGAGTCTAGTTGGATCCCAGAGAGTCAGGCTCTTGACTTTACACTGCGCTCGTCTGGAGATGATCGTGTTGAAGACACCCTTGCGGAGCATCCAACGGGATGATCCGATAAACTTCAAGTGTCTCCAAAGGTTGGGATCCAAACAGGCTCTCTTCCAAGTCTTCGAGACTCTCATGGAATGGCACAGATCAGAGCTGCCTAGGTTTCTCAAAATCATGGTCTGCAGTTCGGCTGGCACAAAGCCAAGGATGTCCATTCGCAGGAGATCTGCCATGATCTGCCGAAGTCAGCATGTATCGGCCAGATATCCAAGGCCGTAAAGCCGGCACACGATGAGGCGGAGCTGGTAGCTTGCACCAAACGTGCATGGGTGCATAGCGTAGGATGGCCGGCATACCTTCAGCTTGGGGTGCTCCTTGTTGCCGTATGTCTGCACGCTCTGGATGGCCTGACGGTAGATCCATCTGCATCGTGCCATTGTGTCTGGTGGTTTCCCAGTATTACACAGGCGCAGAGCTTTGGCCAATCTCAGATACCCCTCTGGGGCGTGGGGGGAAGTGATGACGAGCAGTGTTGCATACTGCCGGGCCTTGACGGGAGCCTCGAGCTTTTCCAATGTCGCAATCAGACCATCCAGAGCATTCAGATGGCTTTGGATATTGCAGTGGAGGACGTTGCTTCCGCAGGTGCAGGGCCTCTTGGCCAGTGTGTACACTGCGAGTTTGGGTGAATTGGAGAGGGGCAGTGACTCGAAGTCCTTGCAGTGGCAGCGAGAGATTTTGATCTCCTTAAGACTCAAACCCATCTTCCTTGACTGCACCATGACATCTCTGGTACAAGAGCATCTCAGCAGGGCCTAGCTGGAGCCGGTCAGCGACTTGTTTCTCGTGTGATGAATTGCGCGGGGGTATTATGGACTTGCCTCCTTGAAGGCTGCCAAGGCCGCTTTGAATTGGCCATCACGGTAGAGCTTTCTTGCCTTGCCCAGAAAGGCGCCCTGGCGATCAGCAGCCGTCACCTCGGGCATTTTTGGGCATGCTGCATTGGGGATTTGGCTGTTGTGGACGACGTCGTGGGTCGTCGGCTCTGAGTGGGCTGGGTTGTGCGAGACGCGCCAGACGCGTCTCGCACATCTCGCACATGTGAGCTCCAGTGCGTGGTCCAAGCTTCCCCACAGTACCGAGTACACTACCAGTTGACGGAACACTGTTTGGCCACAACGTGGGGCACCGCTTTGAGCCCCTGCTCCTTTCTCCCCACATTTCATTCACCTGCACAATCTCAACACGCACACCGTCTTGCTGTGTCACCAGCATCATACTTTCTATGGCGAGATGAATACTGGAGATGCATCGTGTTACCTTTCATGGCTCCTCCCGATGCAAAGAACCATTCGCAGCTCAATGGAAGGCCACTAGCTCACCGCTCTCTTCCACAATGGGCAACACGCCACGTGCCCAAGTCTTGATTGAATTCTGTCACGACAATTTTGCAAGGTCAGGGACATCGGGAACAGCACCCTCATCCACTACAATGGGCCTACGGTCTCTCCGAAACTATTCGGGCATCTTGTTTCGAACCACAGACAGCTACAACCAGCGCTGCCTTGCAGCCCATAGACGTCTCCGAGCTCCTCAGGTGCTCCGCCCCTGGTCGGGGGTCCTTCCCAGCTGCCCAGTCGCCCCGAGCCGTCTCTCTCTCTCTTTCTCAGCCTCAAAACCCATCCTCCTATAACAGCGGAGCCGGCCCCAACCTGAGGTATGGCATCGGAAGCGAAACAGCGCAGGTATGCGCCGCCACATGGCGCGAGTGCCTTGCCGCAGCAAGCTTCTGCCTCCCGGGGCTGCGGCTTCGCTTCGGTCGACCGAGGTAGCAGCGTCCGAGTCCTGGCAGGTTGCGTAGCTGAGACACCCGAAGACATGTCGTCAACGTGCTTGAGCACAAGTGACAGACAGCCTTGGCACTAGCGGGTTCCGATTTAGAACCGGGGTAATAGTGGGAAACGTTGCGGCTCGATAAATTCGGCGCCAGCTCACGGTCCCAGCCCTGGCCTGTGCGACCCATCTACAGTATACGGCCAGCTAGGCTCTGTGTGTACATTAAGCACAAGACATGTCACGTCAGTCACCGTTTCTGGATCACAGGCACGACCGTTCTCCTGGGGAAGGGGGAGGGGGTATCCTATACCCACCGGTCAATATGTCTTGAGGATTCAGCCGGGGCTCAGGTTCCGGATATGTTGTGCAACCACCACGCAAAGAAAAACGTGGTCAAGTCGCAAGGATTTAATTTTGGGGCGGAACATGACCGAAAGCAGCAAGGCGGGACATGTTTCTTGGGACTGTACAGCCGCCCATGCAAGGGGAAAAACAGCGGAATCAGCAATCAGCAATCAGCAATCAGCAATCAGCAATCAGCAATCAGCATCAGCATCAGCAAGAGCAAGAGCAAGAGCAAGAGCAAGGGCAAGCAAGCGAGCGAGCATGGAGCAATCAGCAGCGTCACCGCACATCTAGTCGCGGGCCTTCTCTGATATTTTTAGGCCCCCAACACCAGATCCTACGGCACGGGCACGGCGGCCATGTGGCCGGATCCCTGTCTGTATGCCCGGCTTACTATGTATGGAGCTGGCCTGCGCATAACCACCACGCGGCACAGAGACACCGAGGGCTGTCGGCGACGCTGCAGAGGATCGCGATGGGTCTCCAAGGCGCTTGTGCTCCCCTGAGGCTAGAGTGCTACGGTATGACTGAATGACTGACTGACCTTTGTGTCTACTGCTGCACTGCACCGCACCGCACCGCACCGTACGCAAGTACCTAACAGTAGCGCAGTGGGTGGGGGCTATTTTTAGACCTCCGAGCCCCGCTAGCTCACTCATCTGACAGGCGCACTACATACGACTTGGCAATCTTCGGGCCTCAGACGGCTTGCTGACCACTCCCTCCCTCTTTTCCTCCCTCCCCCTTCGCTCCCGCAATGCGTCGCTCACCATGTGAGCCCCCCAAGGCTCCCAACCCCTGAGGTTGGACTTGGGCCATGGGCCATGGTCAAACGATCACGGCGACCCACGGAAGGAAGACCAAAGATCTGACCAGCCTGGCAAAGTCGGGCTCCTATGCCCGCGCCTCGCAACCCCCGCCGCCCAATCACGGTGCCCAGCAACTATGTCGGCGAGATGACTTCTTCTGAAATCCCTCTGCCGAGCGTGGCTAAACGTACTGTTTCGCACAATGATGACTGTCCGGCTTCTATATCCAGTGCATCTCAACAGCGCTGCGGCCACGAGGGAAGACTAAACGGCCCACACACACTCACCCACATTATTTGCACACACTCACGCTCACACACACACATCCCACATGTTCTCCACGGCAGTCGCGTCGATGTGATGCGTCCGGGGCACAAAACCACTAACAGAGCATGGCAAAAATAACTGTACTCAGCGGCCGCCCTATTGGCCCATTAGCCGCGGGACACACACACACACACGTCGACAAACACAAACGCGGTCCGCGCAGCCACGACAATGAACGTAAGGGTTGCAGAGATCTGCCGATGGTAGGGCTAGGGTAAGATCTCCTCGGTTAGTTGCTGCATCTCTAGTTTGATGCCCTGTCTCCGGATCTTACGGCGCACATGGCACAACACCACCGTGTCATATCCCATCTCCCAAGAACGCACCTCGCTCTCACCCCTTTCCCTTCACCCCTTGTCATTATGACAGACTATGTTTCAAACACTGGGTAGGATGGCTCGGGACAGCATCACGCACGTGTCACCATCGACAACCAGGGTGGGGTGAGGTGGAAGAAAAAAACAGGCGAACGCTCAGGGGTATGCCTCGCCCGGCTGCAGTGACGGGCATGCAATGTCCATCGTCCGGAAGTATCTGTCCTTTTCTCCATCAAGCTGTCAAACGCCATGCAGGCTGGGAAGGGTAACACTGCATGGATGTCCTTTCTTTTCTTTTCCCTTGTCTCTTTCTTCATTCGCTCGCTCGCTCCACCACCCTGTCTCTCTGGTCCTCCTTCGCTTGGCACGATTGTCGCGCTTATCCCGCAGTCCCCATTCGGCGGTCGGGCAACGGGCATGCATTCGACGTCCGCCCAAGGCAAGGTTTGCAACAAGTAAATTCCGTTTTTGTTTTTCGCCTAAATTGGCTTTTTTTCTCAATTTTCTGAATCGGGCAGTCTTCTAGAAAAAAAAAATTGAGCCACTTGTTTTCCCTCCACCTCCCTCCCTCTGCCCTGTGCAACCAGCCTCATTCTCGCTTCAAGGCGGTTGCACGGCAGTCAGCCCATATAGCCTCGTCTCCACGAGCGTCCATCCATCCCTTGGCCCTACATGCCAACCAACACAACCGACAAAGTGTAGCGCCCTCGTCTAAGTAAAGCAGGAGCCCGAGTACCAACACAATTGATGCTGACGTGCCATCGTGTTTTCACGACCCACAACCGCTCCTACACTTCCCATCCTCCCATCCTCCCGCCCGTATCTCCTCCCCAACCAAGCCGCAAAAGTTCAACGGGTTACCGCTGGGGGTTTACGGGTATGGTGGACCTAGACGACGGTTAGCAAGACCACAGCCAGGCCGGTCCATGTCAACCCGGCCGGTCTGTCACTTTTCGCATTCCTCGCGTGCATATGTGTGTGTGTGTGCGCCGTGCACGTGGGGCCAGCTGCGTCTTGTCTGCTCTACCCGTTAGGCTCCATCCAATCCCATCCCATGCATGCACATGCATTTTCCCCTTTCGTCGACGGAATCCTTTTTTTTTTTGTTCTTCTAAAAATGGCCCCCAACCCGCACATTATTTGATGCATGTGTACCTCGTTAGCAAATCATATATGCGTGCCTGGGGCTTGGCAAAAAGTTGTAAACAACAGCCAGCCCCGACTAATGTGCCATCCGACTGGCAAATGGGCGCATCATTGCACATTATCTTAAGTACTTGCTGAGCCTTGCAGCAACAACAACAATAGCAACAGCAGCAACAGCAGGAACAAGGGGCGGCGCACTAAGTGCCTGCCTGCCTGCCTGCCTGCCTCACTTACAATAGATACTGTGCATCACCCACCATCAAAGGGGTGGGGGTGGATGCCCACCCACCTACCTACCTGTCATGGTAGGCAGAGTAGCCGTGTCTTAGTCGGGTTTTATGTTTCAATTAGAATATACACACTACACTACTACTACCTAGGTATGTACTACGTATGTACATCACATCCCCCGACCCCCTGCACACACACACACACCAGATCAAAAGTGCATCATTCTTCGCTGCTACTCCCCCCCCCCCATCCACACCCCTTTGAAACCCCTGACCCCCTGCCACCAACCCACGTGGGCTCTGCCTATTTTCGACAAGGGCCCCACCAAAACCTTGGCTGGGGGTAACCAACTTCATCGCGCATGCCCGTGGCCCCGTTCCTTGACCCACCGTGTACAACCTCTCTCGGGGGGCCTTCACATGCATCACGAACACACACCGGTGGGCCATCAACCCAGTCAAGTTTCTTTAGAACAGGCACTCTGATTTGGTATTCTTTCCTACCAATGTATTATTTTGGTGTTGGTGGATTCTGGTGAGGAAGAAGAATAAAAAGATCTCGACTAAATCCAGTTAGTCTGCCCGACGGGTGGTGGCCCAGCCACACACACACTCTCTCTCTCTCTGCATGTGTACATCGTGGTTCCATTAGTTAATTCCTTCCCTATTCCCGTTTCGCCTAACCGCGCCGGTCCGTTCTCAGCCGCTGTGAGTTCCCAGGAACTGACCGAGCCAGTCTGTCCATGCTTCTTGGAAGACCCCTGTGCCTGTGCCGTCTGTCGTCTTGACCTCTGGTGCAGGCAGACGTAGCGCATCAAAGAAACGAGCCATCGTCCTCCAGACCTTTGCTGTATGTGTAGATGGCACGAACCCCAGCTCTGATGCGGTGCGAGTGGCGGAGATGACACGAACCCACTGGCACAAACAAGCCGGCCGTGTTTGGTGGGAAATGGGTTTCTTTCCTGAGCTGCCGCTGCAACCACCCGTCCCGGAGATCCGCCCTCGCTTCCGCTCGGGAGTGGGGTAGCGTATCAAGAGGGACGGGTCCGTCTCCCAAGAAAGCCAAGAAACGAGCCGGCAGCTGCCAGGCCATACCCTGTGGCCTGATCCGCCGCGGGTCCTGCATTCGAGGCCCAGAATAATCCCCCGGCGTGGTTCGTCCGTGGTACCGGCTCCCAGAGCCAGTGAATAGAGCGGGAGGGGTGGAAGAAGGAAGCGAGAGAAAGGGTGGAATTGGCCCCCAACGATGTGAGAAACGAATGTCCACACGGAGCCGTAATCGAGTTCCCAGCCTCGGCTCCTATTCATTCCTAAGCCCCAGTGACTGTGCCGCAATGTGATAGCCGCTCCCAGAGCAAGGCAACGTAGAGGAGGATGTCAGGGTTAGTTACAATACTGACACAGGCAAGTAGATGAGAAAATGAAATGACAGTAGCGACTTGGAATTCAAGACCAAAATGAAAGAGGAGAGAAATCAGGTAAGAAGCATGCATAAAATGTGAAACAGAAAAACCCAACCATACGCTTCACAGCCCTGCTCAGTGCTTTCGTCAAGTTTCCCATACCGCCAGAACGCCTGGTATCCTGCCACCGCCCAATGCAGTCCATCATACAATGTGATCCCAAGCCCCAATCCCTTGTCCCAAAGAACAATAAGAGACAAGCAAAGAAAGATAGCAACAACATGAGAACACTAGATGTAAATAGATGACCCCGAACGGAGTCCCCATAACAAGAAACACTAGTAAAATCAAAAGACCGCCGTGAGGCAAAATATAGCCCAAACCCCAGAGAAGCGAGACAAGGTCTAAAATGCGAACGTCCCAATTGCTCCAAACAGAAAACATAAACAGAAAAAGAAAAAAGAAAGAAAAAAAGACGCTCCAAGCCATCGCTATGCTCATTCAAGCAAGGAATACACACAAGATTCAACCCAAAATTGGAAATTAGAAGGGGGATGGTCGGAGGCGCGAAAGACGGGCAGGGCAAGAAATCTCAAATGTCCACTATGACGAGACGTAGCCGCCGGTATCGCACGGGGAGGAGCTCTGCCGGGTATCGATCAGAAAGAGTTGGCTCGTGTCGTGAAAAGGTTGTTTTGAATAACGCTCGATTGTCGGTTACGTGTGGCACATTGGATCGGCATTTTGAGGCTTTCATGCTCTGCGTCTTCGACAAGGGACTCATGTGGTTTTGACAGCTTGGTATCCAGCTGGTGGCCGAACCTCCGTTTGGACTGATATTATCACCCGAGCTTTGGCGGCGCGGAGGTCGACATCAGACTGTCGTGGCCGACGAATAGATAAGACAGTTGGGATGGTGGCTGCGCGAGAGTCGACGGCCTCCGTCTGAATGAGTAGAGGTAGTACGTCCATAGTCCCATGCTGAATTTTTCCAAAGCCGGCGAATGCCATGCACAGCAGCCCATCACCGAAGACGAGACTTTTCACCGGTACTTGTGGTGCGAGCTCTTGGATGAACGGCTTGCATAACCGGAGTCTGCGTAGCTGTGGTTGTCATACTGCGATGAGTACTGGCCAGCGTGACCGGAGTGGTCCATGCAGGCGTATCCGACCAATATCGTCCTTTGTGTGATACCGTGGCCCCGTGTGCCGTACCTGGGGCATCGGTCAACGGCGTGTTGGTAGTATAGGCAGCGGCACGCCGAGTAAAGCTCCAGGACTTGATAGCACATGGTGACGGGGTGAAAGACTAAACTCCTCTTGTGCGAGTCGATATGCGTGTGTATGTGTATGTGTGTATGCTTGGGCGGGGGGCTGAGAGCTCAACGTCAGGTGGGATATCAAGCAGGCCTGAGGTTGTTTTCGGAATTGGGAGTTCGTTGCAAGGGTAGCGTAGTCAGGCGGCTTGCTGAGCAGGCTGCTGTTCAAGGCACTCGGAGAAGGCAGGAACAGATATAAGGAAGAATCGAACGCCAGGCAGAGCGACGGGGATAATACAGATGAGTCAAAGGACTGAGAAAGAGGAACTGGCGACGTAAAGGAAAAAGCCACACTAGGAAAGCTAGCGAGTGAGAGCAGCTCAGATGACCTGGGCGAGGAACGAAGGAGAAGACGATAGTGACAGGGAAGATTAGACAGCCGTCAAGGGGGAAGGCATCGCAGCCTTATAGGTTTGGGTCCTGGCGACTGACGGCAGGGGAGATAATAGTGAAATGGAAGGAGAAGGAAAGAGAACGTCAAGCCATGGGTACATGGTACACACATGCGGGTGGTGTGGACTGCCGTTCAAGGCAGCAGCACGAACCAGTCTGTCATGTCTGTCTGTCCGTCTGTCCGTCTGTCCGTCCGTCTGTCTAGCAGCAGCGCAGTAGCAGCAGAGGGAAGACAGTGACGCGGGTGGAGTCTGACCTTCTTGGGATGACTGATCCGGCTAAGTTTGGGAATGCGCAGTCCAGAGGCCGGCCAGTACTTGGGAAGGGGAAATGGAGGACCAATGCCAGCAGATGCAGGTCGAGGACAAATGTAGATGAGGCGCAGGGCGCGGGTTGCTCTATGCACGGTCAGGTCAGGTCAGTTCGGGAGGGCAGGTAGCATGGGACCCTGAAGGTAGACGAGCCCCAGCATTGGAAAGGGTACGTGGGAATGGGGCCGCGTCCTGCGTGTGGAAGAAGTACGCAGTACGAGCTGCCATGCCCAGGACCGCATGTACATCTTGTAGCGGCCATGTGCCCTCTGTCTCGAGCCCATCTCTGATATGCTGGTGCCGTTAGTCTGTCAGTCTCTCTCTCTCTCTCTCTCTCTCTCTCTCTGTGTGTGTGTGTGTGTGTGAGAGAGTCTGTTTCGCCGGCCTGTCAGAAATACGAGAATACCCGTACCTCGACCCTCGACCCTCGACCCTCGACCCTCGACAGTCAAGCATCGAGAATGCCCTGCGATCAAACCACCCCCAACCTTCTGCCTGCTGTCGCGGGCACTGGATCGAGGGCGCCCCCCAGGCGATGGAGCGGGCGCAGTCAAGCAATTGGGGGTTCTGAGGGGCGTTTTGGACCACATCAGCAGCAGATCTTGGAGTTCGAGGCCGAGCTGTCGAGATTCGAGCCAGATGTTGTAAGTAGCAGGTTTGGCGCAGCATAGGTTGGTGCGCTGAGGGAAGCAAGACAACGGAGCTGCGGGGGGTGAGAAGAGTGAGATGCGACCGGATTGTCTGGTTCAGGGCCAGAGACTTGCAGGGATCTCAAAATGGGAACCACCTTTAGCTGCGCTCGCTAGCTTGGACGTCTAAACCCGAAGGGGCAGTATTCCACCAACTCCGTTTTAGCAACGTACCGCCCCTCGCCCAGGATTGTTTGGACGTCCGTTTCCTGGGCCGGGTTTGCGTCGACGACACTCGTCCAGAGTTCAAACTCCAAAAGAATCTGCCTGGACTCGCCCCGGCCGCCAGAGCATGGCCCGACAGACTTGCCGCTGGATTTCGGGGCTGCCACTGGGAAACGACCTCGAACAGAAAGCCCTTGAGATACATGTCCCGCCCTACTTGTGTCTCGTTACACAAGACGCCCACCAACGACAGAGTTGTAAGCGGACTGGCAATGTTCGGATGGTGCACCATCTCGGCTAGCGACAAGCCATGGTCAAGGATGCAAAAAGATAAGTGCACCGATCGCGGGAGGATGAGTTTGTTTGGCCTTATTGAGCCGTATGATAGAGATGATTCTCGCTCCTCCCCGCTTGGCTTCCCAGGCCGTAAATCCATTAGTACGAGCCCATCTGAACACACCCGGGTGGCCCTGATAGAGCGTGACCAGACCATCATGACCCCTGTGGCTGTGAGCAGAAACATTTGGCTTTGAAGGTTGCACCTCATCAAAGGCACTTTTCCAGCCCGCCCGAAGGGAACCGGGATGCTCAGGTCTGAGATGCCTGGAGATGGCGACCTGTGCTCGTCTCATGCCCAGCTGAAGGCATCAAGAATCCTCGGATGGTAGGACGGCGAGGGCTGCCCCCACATGGCGGGTGGCCGAAATAGCAGAGTCGGTGCCGGGGCGTTTTGCAAGCCTCACAGGCCGGTGCTGAGTCCCGGGGCGCGACGGAGGCAGTTCGTAAAGACCCTGCCTCTTTCGGCCCGTTACTGGGAGGACTCGGTGTGGCTTCGAATGCGTGGGCATGCCTGTTCCTTCAAGCCAAGTCCGGGAGATGCTCATGTTTTCCGTGGGAGTCGTGGCTGAGGTATGGCTTTGGTCGGACGAGGAGGAAGCCAAGACGTTTGTGCTTACGAGGGTTCGGTGTGGCTAGAAACGGGAGAGGTGGTGCAGCGAGGCCAATGCAAGGGACTTTTCCTGGGGTCCAGGCACGTTGCTCCAAAGCAGTATCGGTAGCTCGGGCTGCCATTTGCCTTGTTGTCTGGCTGCCCTGGCGGTATCATTCGTGTGAATTAGCAGGCCCGATCCGTAATCACCACTGTAGCCTGTCTCGGGCGCGGCATTCTGGATGCTTCGGTGACCCAGATGACGAGGCGCTGCACAGGCTTCCCCCATGGTTTCCCGATCTCGAGCGGGAGCACAGAAATGGGGTGTGATTGAGATGCAGTGAGGATGCGGAGCCTACTGTTGGGCTCGCACGCCTCCGGGTCACGATCTGCGCAAGAGGAACACCAATCGGTGAGCTCGCACACCTGGACCAGCCGCCAGATGCGGCCAGGGCAAGTGGGGCTAATGCGAAGGGGTGGAGGGTTTCAAGGCTCACATTGCGCACCAGGGGAGATATGAATTGCCCAGTCAGTGGTGGTGTGGGCTGCAGTCTGCATGTGTATCGTGGGTCGCAATGCCGGATCAAGAAGCGAACAATGGGCTCGCGATGGGGAGGAGAGCGAGCAGGGAGTCTGTGGGTGAGATGACGCAATGTGACCATGAGGAGGATCGAGCAGCGTGCGGAAACGGTAGGTAGTACGGCGGTACGCTGACACGGTGGTATTGTGGCAGACACGTTTGCCTGCGCACTCGTGTCTTCTTGGAGCCATTGGGAGGGAGTCTCTTGCAGGAGGGATGACTGCATAAGGCTGAGCCAGAGAGCTGGGTAACCGTGGTCTCAGACAGGCCAGAGCGGATGGTACACGCAGGCCCTGTGCGTCTCGAGGGTTGCAGGGCCAGCCTGGACAGTCAGACAAGAGCGCTGCAAGGGCGACGTCGACGGCCCTGCGCGCAGATGGGTACAGTACATGATGGCAATGATGCTGTGGGCCGTCCTGGATTAGATAGTGGTGTATAGCATAGATGTAGATTGGTCTGAGATGACCAGATCCCTGTACGGCAAGTACATGGCATGTGAGCCGTTGCATTGGCCATCATACGGAAACGGATTGGGAGCGAGCTTAGCTTGCCGGGTCTGGGGTCGTCGTGGGAGCGATGCGACGCAGCTCGACTCACGATTGCTTCCCCAGGCGGCCTAGCCTGGCTGGACCGACACGGGTCTCCTGGGCATACCAGGTATGAAGGCGGAGGATGTAGAGAGCACACCTATGTAGATACCAGGGCTGTCGACTGGTGGCCGACTAGTTGTAGGCGCAGGATGACTACCACATGGCGTGCCTGGCTGGGGTCCAGGGTTGCAGAGGTCGGCGGCGGCGGCGGTGGTGATGATGTGGGGGGTGTTGGTGGTTGTGGCGGTCATTTGGCAGTGATTATGATCAAGGCGATGATGACGACGATGACAAAGGGCACTCTGGCGGATACCCGCCCTGAGATGGACCCTGAAGGACAAGATTGGAACAGAGATGGAGCTGACGAAGCATGCGAGCCAGGGCGTGGAGAAGGAAGAAGGCCTTGGTGCCTTCCCAGGCCTCGAGTGTTGATGAGTAAAGCCGGGCCCAAGCAGAACGTCATCCAGCGCTCGCCTAGATGGGAACCCGCGCGCGTGTTGCTGCTTGCTCACCACGACACACGGCACACGACTCACGGCTCACGGCTCACGGCTCACGGCTCACGGCTCACGGCTCACCTTATCGTGCCCGTGTCTGTCCATTGCCATTCCAAATACCGCCACTGCCGCCCTGCCTCGCCGTCACCGTCATCGCCACCTCCAACTGCCCTGCCCTGACCCACCTGGACCCGTCATGTTACACGCTCGTCATTGCTCACCAACACGGCTGCCCGCCCCCGGCTCGGCGAGCCGGACGGCTAACCAGGCTTAGATCTCCGCGGCGGAGTGGCAAAATATGCCCGGGCAACAGGCAGGCTCTCTCACGGCCGTGCAACACCAATCTTGAGACAATGGCAATTGGCAACCCATCTCGACCTGAATAACTCCGGCTCCCGCTCGTCAGGCTAACATCCCCACAAGGTTGTCTGTCCCACAGCAAGGCCTCGGCCACGGTGTCTCAACGACAACCTGACTCCATGCTCACGTCTTGTGCCACAAACCTCCCTACAGATGCTTGGATGACTCGTCGCATGGCCAAGCCAACGCTGCTGCCTTGCCTACAAGGTGCTCCGGCCAGTGCGCGGCTGCCCCGGCCACCCCGTCGAGCTGCGACTGGCACCGCGACACAACTACCAATATCACATGCCGCCGTCTCCAGGAGCAGAATCTCATCTCGAGAGTCTACAGCCACGATCCTGTCATACTATTACAAACGAGAAGGGCCGATGACCAGTATTACGTGCGCCGGCAATGCCAACGTGCTGAGAGCGCCCACAACCTCTGCCGTAAAAGCATGCATGGCCGGATCGCACCTAACAGCGTACCCGATGTTGCACAATGCAGGCCGCGCCCTAATGTGCTACGTATTGGCAATGGGTCACAATGAGTCTGACCTGCATCACCACTGCCGGAGCAGAAAACACCCCGCAGCGGACTTCCATCTTGGTATGGCATACGACATGAGTTTTGTTTTGTGGGTTCCGCGAAGCGCGTCACTTAGAGCAGCAGCCTGAAACAAGCTGAAGGACGAAGGACAAAACGTCACAGCCGCGCCAGCGAGGCCTCTTGCAACTTTCTCGGCATGAGATGGTGGCCCACCATGCACCCAAGCTGCAAGGGACTGGGACTCGGCATGCAGCTCGAAACTGATCTAAATGGTCAGCCCTAAATCGCCACCGCCTTTTGGTGACGGCTCTGATAGCACCCTTCCGGCCTGCAGCATCATTCGTCCCTAGCTCAGTGGTCGATACCTACATATCAGCTGCGTCTCCATCACGAGAGGAACCAAGAGCAAGTGGTTACTGAGGTCTCCCGCGATCCCTCAAAAGTTGCCACCCAGATCCGCTGCCGCGAACCCACTGGAGCTGCCCTCCGGTCCTTGTCACGGCATGTGTGCCACCCGCCCGGGCCATCTCCGCGACTCTCAGCTCAGATTCAGAGTCCCGTCGGGTCAGGTTGACTTCATAAATCTCAAGCCTCGGTCTTGCTCCTTTCAACCACCCACTTATCAAGCCCCGTCCGGTCTGTGCAGTCAAATCGCACAATTTGCGGGGGATTTGCGTCTTTGCTTCGCGTAACGCCCAATCGCTTGCCTTGCCGTCAGATTGATCCCCTGTCCCGAGCTACTCCTGTCCCTGCTGTGATAGCCCGTTCATCCTCTGGGGCTTGCTCGTAGTGGCTGTGCCACGACGAGACCAACAACCAACTGCTCTGCGCAACCAGTCACGTCGTCGCGCTTATCTCACCGTCGCTCTGGGGGTCCTGGCTAGCAAGCTAACCTTTGCTTCACCGCACAACGAATGTCTGCTAATATCAGGCATCCCATTTTACGATCTCACCCGGGGTCGCCGTCGATCATGCTTTATCTTAGAATCCGGACGAGTTATGATTTCATCGATATTCCACTCCCTCCCTCCCTCCCACTCACTGTATGGCTCATATGACCTGGATACCAAGGCTCAACTCTGCCAGGCATCAGGCAGGCGCCCGAGGATCCGGCAGTCTCTTGCCCTGCTCACGCAAGCTCTTGACAGATCGGTGACCCTGGCGCTCCGTCCGACTAGTGGCGCCGTGTTTGGAACCGACAACGGTTGAGCTCTTGACCAACTTTCGCGCGGGACACACCACGTGCACCTCTCAACCTGGTTGTTATGATGAGGGCACCTACCAGGGTTTGCTTGCAGAGTTCAATTACCTGCCTTTTGCCTAAAGAGGTACCATTGGTGGTCTTCATGTCACCGTTTCATCAGCCACGGCTTCCGTCTGCACCACTCCTCCGTCTCTCGACCGACTTTGATGGACCGACCGACTGCATCTGGTCTACCGGCAATCGAGGTATCGATACTATGAGCGCATGTCAGGTTCCAATGTTTTCTCATCTCGAGGCTGAAACACTGAAACAGAGGGCCCCCACAAGTCCTACACTACGTACCACGGCCGTGCTGTCAGGCTCAGCCAGCGCCGCAGTCCCCACACGACGCTCCTCGCTGTGATTTGCGCCGGCCCCCACCTTGCTCACATCTTCACTTCATTCGAGATTCTCCCCAATGTGATCATCAAGCAATCTTCTCAGATATCACAGGCGGTTTAGATGTGTGTGTGTGGGGGNGGGGGGGGGGGGTTCTTGTCTTTATTCTGGCACTCACGAACCGAAACGCCCGGCCACATTGTGGCCCCCCCCCCCTTCCCATGCTTGACCCTCTTGGTGAGCACATCCTCCGGCAGATCACAGAGAAAATCCGGAGCAGTTGGCCAGAGTTTTTGGCCCCCATCTCGACTCATCTCTGGTGTGTAAAGCTTATCAGAGATCTGTTTCTCATCAGCAAATTTGCCACGTTTTCTATCTTGATCCTTTGCTTCGGGTCACGATGGCCTTGAGCAGGGGACCCAGCAGGCTTCCCTCACACCGTTGCCTGAGGCTTGGCCCCCACGAGAGTCATCGCCGTTGTGGTCTTCGCCTCTTCTAGTTTACTGGGTCTCTAGGTCGAGTTCCTCGTCACGCCGGAATTCACCACCACACCACAGCCGATGAGGCCGACGCCTGCTCCACCTTCGTTCCTTCAGAATATCCTCAGGTTCAGCCAATCATCAGGCAGAGCAGCAGATTCAACGTCTCATGCTCCGCCCGACGGATCTCTTAGTGCCAGAGCGGCCGCCCGACCCAAGGACTAGCACATCCGCGTACCTGACCCAGGCCGCGTTCTCCCGCCTGTGGGGACTGGGTCTTGAACGGAGCGGGGAGAGAGGTTGTGGGTAGCGTAGGTTGTGTTTCTCCACTTCTGAGCGACTGCGAACGTGGCCTACAGCGTGCATCCTGTCTGAGGCACTGAGAACTGTCCGGGCCGAACCCGGAGCAGCTTCACCATCTCGAACCACGGTTCGTCAATAGAGCTGGACAGTCGAACCTGCCAGTTTCCGCTCCACTGGTGTGACTACGTTCTCGTGTACTACCTCACGGTACTGCACATGCCATAGTAACTTCTAATGCTGTGGTATGTTGCATCGGACTAGCATTGCAGGTCATCATTCTGGGTCAACTGAGCGCGCGGTCCGTATGAGAAATAAGTCCACAAACAGAAGCTAATACTACACCAATGTGGTACCAGTGGGAGCCTGCAAGAGCGAGGATCTGCGTTTTTTCCGTCTTCCTGCTGACCGTTGATCGGTCTGTTCCCATGCTGGAGCTCCCAGCTGCCGAGGTTCCGTACGTCTCAATTGCCTAGAGAGAAGCGTCCCCGACACTGGAGCTGGTCACAGCGACAGCCTGCCAGAGTGTTACACAAGTGTGACCTGACGTCCAGGGCGTCGGTAACCGTGCCGCTCATGTACAACATTTTGTACCTCTCAACCGGCAAGGCAGGCACATTGTAACACAGCGCGGCTAAGCGGCTGTCTTGGGCCTACACAAGGCAGACAAGGGGACTCGATATCGCATGCCTGATGGCATTGTCCCCACCCAACCCATAGGAACGGACGATTAGAGACATACAACAGGGCAAGATCTCGCCCCAAAAAGAAACGTCTTGGATGCGCCAGGACACACCGAGCGGTAGGTACGTGTAGCCCAGCCCAGCCCAGCCCGGATTGTCAACAGGGGACGCTTGCCTTTATCCGGAGTCAGGCCACAGCCGCGGAGTATGCCTTGCCGACCAGGGCAGCCTAGACCGGGGGTAGGTTTGACGACATGCGTATCCCGCGCTTGTGGGAAACTCTGGTCTCCTAAACTGCGAGTTTACGACGAGGATCGATGGCGGCCAGCTCCCGCTTCCTATTTCTGGAAGTCATCGAGTCACTCAATATCTTATTGGGGTCCTCGGGTCGGATCGACGACGGCCTCCTTGCCACAGTCTGCTGCGTCCCTTCACACGCCAACTGACGGCTTGCATGGCGCACTTTTGGGGCTTGCTGTCCACAAATGGCAGTATTCTCCGAGGAGGAGACGTTGTGTCTCTTTTTCTTTTGTCTCCCTGCTGACCAAGAATTATTCTGAGACTGCTGACTCGAGTTTGGGGCGTGATGTCCATTACTTCCTCTCCTCAGAGCAAACCCATTCTCAGACCAGCCCGCGGGAGCGACCTCTAGGCGAACAGATGAGTGAAAACAAGGACAGATGACAAGGACAGATGACAAGGACAGATGACAACGGCGATGGCAAGGGGAGAATCCAAGACGCGGCCGGCCGTGCCCGGGCCTCGTCGGCTTAGATGATCACAATCGATACGGTCTCGGCTCTGGATGCGTTGCGGCTCGCTCTCGAGAGAAGAGGGTGTTGGGCCGGCCTGCATGCGGGCGCGCGGCCAGTACACTACCGGGCCGCTGGCACGGACGAGCCTCACCACAGCCTGCCGGTAAGACCAATCAAGCAGTTGCCACCGGACATGACTATCGAGTGGGAGCCTGAGGCGCAGGCGAATAACTTGCAGACATCCACCGCCCATGATGGCGACAACAATGAAAGGCCAGAGCATCGACGGCTCCCACTTGTGCCTACCGAGCCATGTCAGCCGATCCAGGCTCCATCGGACCCCGATGCTGAGCCATGCCCAAACACTACAGTTTGTGTAACATGGGGTTCAACAACACAAGAGACGACCAGTATCGATACTGGCTGGGCCCACTGGGACGACACTAGTAGTCCGCCTGGTTGGCTATAATTGTTTTGTGCAGCACCTGCCTCAGAGGCAAGGCACACACGCGCACCAAATACGACATGTTGCGGCAGCAGGAAGAAGGATTCAAGGTTGCGGCATCGAGTAGGCTCACTCGAGGCCCCAAGCTCGCCCATCCCCGGATTGTGGCCTGACCCGGTGCTGTGCTCGAGCCACAACGGGAAACGAGCTTTTTGGGGGGTGGGTGAGACTCGTGGCCGCGGAGGGGGACGAGGAATACGGAGGGAAGGTTACTTGTCCCATTGTGGTGGTGTACAATGAACGGTCGCCGCCGCCGCGGCCCGCCTTGTACCTCACCTGGGCAGACGAGGTACCCTACCTTCTCCCCCCCCCTCTTTCAACCTCCCTCCTTGCACCCCTGTATACCCGGTTGGGGGACCCTTATACACAGGAATCCTTTTGGAGGCGCAGCATCAAATCATCTTCTTCTTCGTGATCTCTTTCTTCTTTGGAAAAAGGGGGGGGGGGGCAAGAGGGCTGTTCGCAAGCGAGCTGCCCCAAGGCAAATAGCTGGCTACCTGTCAGGCAGACAGTTAAAGGACAGTTTATTGCCTTGCTACTACATTCCTTTCTTATTTTTCTTGTTGGGTGCCTTGCCCCTTTCCTGCTGCGCGACAGGATAGGTTCTGACATAACACCTGAACTTCGTCAACCCTCGCCGATCCGGGGCCACGGCTTTGTAGCATCATGAGGTGGTCGACGCAGCCTGGGGAAGAGGCGTCTGGCGTTGTGGGTGGGGGTGGGTGCTGGTGAGTTGGCATTATTCACACACCGGAAGGGAATTCCCCCCCCGCGTGGTGCAGTGCACCGGGCGCCGAATGTGTGACGGGCGGGCAGGCGGCCAGTCCTGGCGGGCCCCCTCGCGACCTGAATTAACCTCCCTCACCGGCCGCCGTGCATACACGACTTTGCCGTGGCTACTGCTTGGTTTGGCTAGTAATTAAGACCCTATGTAGGCTTTCCCCCGGACTCTGCGGTAGCTCTCCTCGCCTGGCATCAAGGCTGGTGGGTCGGTCGGCGGATATGGCGCGCTGCTAACTGCCGTTGTGTGCTGAGATAAGTGAATATGTTGTACTACAGAGTAGGCAGGAGATTTATGTGTAACGGCTTTGGGATATGCGATAGGCAGCAGGTGCGTGCACTTATGCAACCGCGGGGAATGAGGAGACTGTCTCCGCGTCAGAATTCTTATTGTATCACCATGTTGTTGTTACTTGGCTACTAATTGCACATATGTATAGCAAGCCTCACATGGAAAGTATGGTGTGCCATATTATTCATCATGTGACCCCCCTGGAAGTCTACAAGCAATTCAGAGGGGGGGGGGTTACACACGAGGACTAAATGTCCCATGGTTCATTGGCCCCCATTTGCCCCTCCACTGGGCTCATGCTCCATACGAACCTCTTACCACGCCCCAGCTCCCTTGAACCAATCCAGCCCAGTTGGTCATCAGGCAAGGGGGCGAGAGCACGCGCCCGGGAAATTGAAGGAGACGGGTAGATAGGAGCCCATCTATTGTCCATGTTAATCTCGTTGCAGTAGGAACAACAACGAAGCATGATACAGCGCCAAGCGGATCTCACCACCAAAGACGTCCATCCAAACAGCTACATATGTAGCTAACCACCTTTCTGCCCACATAAACCATCTGGTACAACATGGAGTCGCCCTCCGGCGGGGTGGCCAATTTGGATAGGTGTACGGTCTCAATGTACCAGTGTGCTGATGATTCTGAGTTCAAGCCCCGCCGGCAACCAGCAAAATATCAGCGATGGTCTGCAGAGGAAGGAGGTATTTCCTGACTCCTTTGGGAGGGTCTGTTTGATGATGGCTTCTTAACCAGTTTTAGTTCTTTTGCCCCACCTACCCAATCACTCAGGTACTAAGTGGGAACAGATATAAATGGGTGTGTTGACTCACCACCGCCAACAAACACTCCTAGTGATTTAAGATAAAACTATCGTGATGTGTGCGCCATCTTGCAAAAAAAGGGTGACCGATCAATCACCTTTCCTGGAAGAGAGCCAACCGCAAATGTGGTCTCAAACAACATCAGTGCTCCCCACAACAAGCACTAACAGAACCGAAGAAAGAAGCGCAGCTGCGAGGCCCTAAAGGGGAACATTTTATGAACGGCAATAACCTGCATGTAAAGATAAGCCTCCCCGCTGCTTCGCAAAATGCAATCAGCATAGGGATATATCAGACCAAGATGGATGGTACTGGTCGACTTGAGACCACGACTCCTAACATGCGAGTGACCAAATGGCATTTTAAAGAAAACACACAAATCAATACAGCAGCTGTCTTTGGAATCTATCCACCGCGCGGTTTGCAACGTAGGAAGAGACGGCTGGTTGATCCCTGCCGTTCTTTTCTCTAAGCGGCGTATGCGCGCACTTTTGTATGGCCAGCAACCTTGCTCTTTTCCGTTCCTTCCTTTCTGATATCAAAGACAATTGTTCTCACTTCTCTGGGCCCGGTCATGCAGGGTTGCTCCCTCCCCCATATCGTTTCTGGCTTTACATGAAAGAGGCCCTCTCCTCCCTAAAGGCGGTGGTGGGCGGCCCCTTGGTGGAGACTGAGCACAGAAGGCAAAAGGGACACCCAGACAACATATGGAGAGAAGATGGATGGATGCTAGAGTAAAGTTTCTGTAGGAACAAGGCGTCACTCCTTTCCTTCTATCTCCGCCTCTATCCAGTTATATCGCCTAGAAGCATGGGTGTTCGGAGCCTAAGCCGCAAAAAGTCAAGGGGAAAAAATATAAAGAGCTCACAGAAAAGGAGGTTTTCGTATAGTAGCTTCAAATAGGTATGTAATAAGCGAAGGTAATGGAAATAGTGAGGATGACAAGACAACACAAAAAGAGAGGACGTGTATGCAAGGTGAGGCTACAAAGAGCTGGTATCATTATCTTTCAAGTATGTGTTTGTAATGCCTTCGCCTTTCCCATGTCTCTTGCTGTCCCGCTCGCTCAACATATGAATTCCCGCACAAATGTTTGATGCCTGACTGGCTGCCTTGCGCCTCAACCCTCTTCACTCCAAACCAGCTATGCTAAAGTTGACCCTGCACTGGTTCTGCCCGCCCTTCATTCTGCCACACAGGAGGGGGAGAAGGGTCGGTGAAAAAAGGGTATTGGTGGTAGTGGTAGTAGTGATGTGGTGCATATGCCATATAAACAATGAAAAAGTGGAGGGGCGCCAACCCAGTTACCCCTGCGCCGTCTCTCTGCATCACGAGAAAAACGTAAAAAAAATTAAAAAAAAAAAAAAAAAAAACCAAAAAACCAGCAGCTTCTAATTTAAGCCCTCTATGCCCTTTTCTCTCATGGTTGAACGCCTATGCTTCCTTTGAGCCCATGCCTGTACTTCAACGTACTTCAGCTGCCTGCCCCCAACAGCATATAGAAAACAGAGACAAGCCATAGAGCCCAAGCAAATGTGCTCTTTTTGAAAATTGCACTCGGCTAGCGAGGCTATATTCTCAAGTCCACCGAGACACTGGTAGTTTCTGACCTTCAAGAGCGTGCTCCAATACTATCTATGTCTCGGGCGTTTCATACCCCAGTTCTCCGACTCATTGCGGCTGTAGCCCCTGCGCTCGCAAGATCCTGCTTAGCACTGACAGTCCGGCCTGCAACGCGGGGAAGATTGCTGCCCAGAGGTCCGCCGTTGGGGCCAGTGGTGCCGGTGCTTGTCCGCTTGGGAGGAATACCAATCGCACCTGACGTTCTCCTGGTGCCAGACACAGCGCCAGTGCCTGGCTTTGAAGGAGAGCCAAGGATAGTCGCCGCATCCTTCGGTCGTATGCTGGAACTGACCCTCATGGAGGTGGCCGCCGCTGGAGGCTCTGGGAGTGGTCGCGGGGTAGATATTGTGTTATGGCGCTTAATCGGGGACTGCTCGCGGTTCACAGCTCGTGCGACAGGGACAGAGGTCTTCTGCCCGGTGATGAACTCGTGGCGGATAGCCTCCTCGGGCTTCATTCTTCGGTCTGGGTCCCACCTCAGACATCTGGAGAGGAAGTCGAGGAACGGCTCGTCGTCACACTTCAGCACCTGCTGCAGAGTCTTGGACGAGGGTCGCCTCCTTCGGCCCTTGGACGAGACCGTAAGGCGCGGCTTGCCCATCGAATCAAAGAACAGCTTCTTGCGCGTGCTCTTCTCGATGAGGTGCTTCTCTGGTGGCCCAAAGACCTCCATAATGCACGCCAGCTGCTCTTGCTCGTTCTCGCCCGGGAAGATCGGCACACCAGTCAAGAGCTCAGCCAGGATACAGCCAAGACTCCACATGTCGATGGGCAACCCGTAGGACATGCCCAAAATAACCTCAGGCGACCGATAGAACCGGGACTGGATGTAGGTGTAAACCTTCTCGTTCTCGAAGCAACTCGACCCGAAGTCGATGACCTTGATTTCTGTGTGCATGGGATGGCGCAAGAGAATATTTTCGGGCTTGAGATCACAGTGAATGACCTTGTGCTGCTTCAACAGGTTCAGAGAGCTGAGCATCTGCTTCGTAAAACGTCTGATCATCTTCAAGGAGAAACCGCGGAACGCGTTCGCCTTGATGAATTCGTAAAGGTTCATATCCAAAAGCTCCGTGGAAATGCAAAGATGCCCGCGGAAGTAGAAGCTGTGTGTGAAGTTGACCATGCTGTGCTTGTTATGGGGGTCCTGGAAGACATGTTAGCAGACGAGCCCTACAGGAAGCCCGGCGAGTACTTGCCCATTCGCGTAGCTTTTGCAAAATGTTGACTTCGACAAGAGCTTGCTGGTGGAACCGCTTCTTGTTCCTGATGATCTTGACGGCCACCAGAGCACCGGTCTTGTGGTCAATGCACCTCACAACCTGACCAAAGCTTCCTTTTCCAAGAACATCGATAATCTCGTAGCGGTAGGACAGATGATCCCCTATGACGATGCTGTAATCCCCGCGTTCATCATCATAGCCAAAGTTTGGCACATCTGAGTTGAGGTCCCCAATAACCTTCTGTGCATTTTGGGTGCCGCAGAAGTAGATGTCGTTGTAGTCGATGATCTCACCTCGTTCATAAATATTCAACATCGCTATCCGGATGGCGTCTTGGGGGCTGACGCGCTCCTTCGGCGTAGCGCGTTTGTGCAGGGCGTCCAAGGTCTTTGCGGCAAGTTCTGTTTCCTTCCGTCGGCTGCCCAGCTTCTTCATTTCCTCCTCTGCTACCAGATCGTCCTTGTCCAGATCAGCAGTCCAGACATCCGCGTGTCGTACTGAAGCCGTCGATGGCTTAGATCGGAGGAACTTGTGCATGACCGACGAGGAATGCGATACAGCTGGGCGGTTCCCCGCACCTTCAGCAGTGTTCTTGACCGTCCGGACAGTCGTGGCCTGTGTAGCATCGCTGCGCTTCCTTTCGTGAGCCATGACAGTATTGAGGCTCGACCCAGAGCTCTTGCGCCTCTTGGAATCGAGATAAGACGTGCTCGGTTTCGACGACATGCTTGGACTCCCGGATTTGGGTGCCATATTCCCTGCTGTGGCAGAGATCGGGAGTCGAGGTGGAGGCATTGCGTCATGCTTCACGCTATCGGCCGATTTCTCCTGGGCATGGGTCGCGGCCTTGGAATTGCTGCGCTTCCAGGACAGGCTCAGCTTCCTCCGCAAGGAGGTCATGGACGACGGAGTGGCCGGCTCCTCGGGACTGGACTGTTGTGTGGGCGACTTCGGAGTCGCCTTGACCGTGGGTTTCGATGAGGACTTGGATGGCTGTCTTGGAGCTCGAGGTCCAGATGGTTTTGACTGGGAAGCGGGAGGGTTGTTTGGGGCTTCTTCTGCGTCGCGGATTTCAGTGCCGGTCTGAGACCTCTTGAAGTATGGTTGTTCGAGTGCCCCATCTTTAGGGACGGACGAGGAAAGGTAAGGAGAGACTGAGGGTTTCATCATACTGCCGCTGATGGATTCCGAGCTACTAGTGTCGGGAACCAGTGGGCTCTCTATCCGGCCTTGATGAACAGAGCTGCTGCTACGAAAGTGGGACTGTTCCTTGTCCGCCCGGTGCTTGGAGAAGAAGGTGCTCCTCGAGGCCGTCATCGGCGTGGTCGGCGTCTTTGCCGTCTGCCGCGCTGGCGGGGAGCTGATATTTCGTGGAGCCTGACCCTGCTGATCGTTTTGCAGCTTGGCGATCTTGTTCACCGTCGGGGTACTCAACGGGCCTACAGTGAGCGGTGGCAGGTTCATTGGCTTGAAGTTCTTCCTGGCCTGCGCAGGCTGCACCTTCTTCTCTGGATCTGGGATCGTTCTCGGGGCCATCCTCCGGGTACTCTGCTTGCGCTGCACCGGCGTGGCTTCTTGGACTGGTGCACCAGAAAGACTCCCCGTTGACGTGCTGCGAATACTACTCGCATCAAGCGTGAGGCTGGACTTTTTCTTGTCCAAGAAGTGCAGCTCGGCAGGCGAGTCCTTGGGCGACTCGTATGCCTTCGGGATCGCAGGTACTGGAGGAACGTCCCCGGCCTCGTCCTGGCTGGGGGTCGGGAGGTTGTTGGCCGACTTTGGCGCCGGTAGGCGGGAGCCCCCATTCGGCGCGGCGCGCGGCTGCAGTGAGCCCGTCGACGTCCTCACAGTATTATAGCTTGTTGTTGACCCGACAGACATGCCGGAGCTGTACGACTTCCTGTTGGGATCGGGGGTCGTTCTCTGCGAGGAAGGTGTCGCTGTCTTCCGCGGAAGCATCGAGGGCGATCGCGAAGACGGCCGGGGCTCGGTCAATGGGGGAGGAGGCAGGGGCTCCAAGATCATGGAGCTGTTAGCGGGATTGGGCATGGTGGACATTCTCTTCATTCGTTGCGCATCAGTGGGGCTCACGGTTCTCGCACCGAGTCCAGACGCATGGAGGCCATGTGCTTGTTGGCCCGGCATTATCGACATGCGCCTTGATCCCGAGGCTGGAGTGCTTGATCCCGGTTTGTTACCCCTGGGGGAGCTCGGGAATCCCGTGGAGGCTCTGTGCTGATCGACCGACAATGTGTTGTTCTCCGTAGACGTATTCCCGTGGCCTGGTCGGGGCGGCGGGGGCTGCGAGATTGTCTTGAGCTTTGCGGCTCTTGACGCGGTCATGTTGCGAGACGTATCGACATAATGATTTGCACCGTCTACTGATGACCGGGTAGATTCCAGCCCACTTCGGTCCGCATTCGCCGTCTGGCTGGGGACCCGACGCACAGAAGGGCCGCTGTTCGAGTCGGCTGAGTCAAACACGCCGGTGCCGATTGACTTTTTCGGTTGGTGTTTTGGAATATGACTGTTTGAGACTGGGGGGTATTGGCTCTGGCGCCGAGGGCGGATGGTGCCCCCAGCCCGAGGGTTCTCGCTAGCGGTGGACATATTTGACGCGGTCGAGGAGATGCTAGCCTGCCGGTTGGACATGCTGGGCCTCCTGAGAATTGAGCCGGTGCGTGACCGCGCCGTGTGCGTCGGGGCCTGGTTCTGCTGGTTTGGTTGTTGGATGGCGATGCGCGTCATTGTGTCGTCGTTGGATACGTCTTGCTCGTCCCGCAGGGTGGTTGCGGCTGCCAGTCCCTTGGACTCCAGGATGCTACCTTCGCCGGTGGGGGAGGGAAACTGGGTCAACGTGAAGTCGCCCGAGGCGGATTCTATGCTGCTCTGGAGATCATCGAAGCTGACCTGGGGCAGGAAGTCGTGGTGGGCGGCCGACGGATCCTGTTCTAGCGGAGCAGGACTGGGAGCGGTACCATTGCGGCCAAAGGAAAACAGAGAGTGGTTGTTTTGGGAGGAAGCGCTGAGCATTGGAGCGCCGCTGATGGAGGAGCGTTTCGAGTGGAGGCGTCTGGTGGGACTGGGGATCTCTCTGCTGGGCTGCCTGCTCCTGAAACAAGAAAGGGCAAGCTTGTCAGCGACAGGTGCCATGTTGAAGAGGGGGGAAGTGGTCGTATCATGTCATTGCTGCATGTCGGCCGGGTGGCGAGCAGTTGGGACGAGTGGCTTGTGCAGTGAGGTGCTGGTCGCGGCAAGTCTCTGCTGTAGCAACTGACATTCGACAGCGAACAGAATACAGTACACCGTACGACCTGCAGGTTGCGGTGACAGGGCGTAGGACACAGGGCAGGGAAGGTGGGTTTTGACGAGTGGATTGTGTGCGTGCGTTGCGTGCGTGCGTGGAAGAGTGGATATGGCCGTAGTCAAGGTGCAGGCTGGCATGGGCACAGCAGATCGAGAGAGGCAGCGAGGGAGGGAGGAAGGAAGGCTGGCTTCAAGCACATACCGCGTTGGGGACTGGTTGCCGATTGCTGGTCGCGGACCAGCAGGAACCTTGTGGTCCCGTCTCATGAGGATGGAGATTGAGGGGGGGGGCTCTCAAGTCGTCAGGACTGTATCGAAACAGCCGGGTCGAGGCGAGGCGAATGGAGGCGGTCGGGCGGTCGACGTGCGCGCAGAGGTGGGAGGAGGAGCTGCACAGCACAGAAGTGGGCGGGGGCCACGGTGCCACGATGGAGATTCTTGTTGCTTCAAACCGACAGGTGGGCGGCGGCGGTCAATTGAAGCGCTATGCTCGTAACGATGCGACCCCGGCAGGGAACTGTGGGCTTGGATGGGGAAGGAGGCGATAATTTTCCTTTGCCTCGTCCCCGGTCGCGAAAAGCGGACTCAGTCCGATGAGGATCTGAGTGAGAGGGCAGGGCTACCGCATCCCGTCCGCGTTCCTTGTTCCGCGTCCCGTGTATGTGTCGAGGGGCAGGTGAGGAACGAAAGGAGGAAGAGCAAGCAGGACAATTGAAGGGGGCTCGGTCGAGTGTAGTGTATCTGCCTGGTTGGTTGGTTGGTCGGTCGGGGGAGGGAGGGAGAGAAGATACGAATGGGAGATTTGGTGTTAGTCAAGTTAGCCTTGGTTGCACATAAGGTACGCGGAGTATAACTGCAGGCAAGGCAAGGAAGGTACCCAATGTGAGATTGAGAGTTCGGAGAAGGGTAAGGTGAATGATGAAAGAATGGTTCGAACGAGAGGAAGGGCTGGCTGGCTGGCCCTCTCTCTCCGAGTGTACGGCACGGAGGAGTACTGGTAGACTGTAGAATGTAGGCCGCGGTACATGGGTGGGCGGGTATTATAGTACGGAGTACAAGGCACGCTACCTAGACCAACTAGATGCTCCTTGGCGTGGGCTGCCGTTGGCTCTGGTCAACCTAAACGTTTTGCAAATTATAGCCCAAATATAAGAGCATCACACACCGCACTGCTTTTACTGCACGATGCACACAAGTGCACCCGTTAAAAACTACTCTAGTACCCAGGTTAACTGTACCCACCTCGGGTGTATTCATGGTATCTACTAGCCATGGTATCTACACTACTCCGATGTCGTTGAGATCTGAATGTGTGGCTGGGTTAGATAATTACGTAGCAGCAGCAGCAGTATAGACACACCTCCCTTGTAGGTACCTTGGTATCTTGGTCCTCCCCAAAGTTGAACCGACCAACCAACCAACTGCGATGTCGACGCCACCTGCCTCCACCCTGGATACATACTATGCCTGGTAGTGTACATACACGTATCATAGGACCAGTTGACATACATCTGGTGTAGATGCAATCTCTCAAGCAATAGGAAAGAGGAGAGGAGGAGGAGGAGGAGGAGGAGAGCCATCATTGATTTTTTTTAGTCCTCGCATACTCGACCCGACCGGTCGTCATGTGGCTGGCCACCTTGGCCATGCTTGCTCCAGCCACTCGCTCCAACATGCTTGTCGCTCGCTGTCTTGTTATTTCACCTTGTATATTTGTGTTTGTGCCCGATGGATGGGTCCTATAACAGCCGGGATGGATTGGGTGCACACAGCAACCAGCATCCTGCCCAATCAGCGCAGCACTCTTGCAGTCTGCGCCCGCGCCCGCACCTGCGAGTCGTCAGCTCGTCTTCTGTGTGTGCTTGTATCGAGGGAATCGGATCGGGTGTCGTTCTTTGTTCCTTGCATACGCAGGCTCTCTTGACGCAGGGGGCACTCGAGCACGCGTCCGAGCACGGGCATGCGCACTTGTTAGTCAGAGCTTCTTCCTCCATCTCCGCAGGGAATGGCCTGATGTGAGAAATTTACCATGTATGAACTTTGATGATGAGCAGCATCAAAAATGTCTGACAAGCAGGGCCCATGGCAGCCAAGGGTGTCGCTCCACCCTCATCTGAGCGCCATCCGATCCAGTAGCATCAGATGCCCAGACAGGACCTGACACTGTAAGCAGAGTGCCACTCCCAACACACAACCGATCAACGTGCACGGTGCAATAACAACACACACGAGACACATGCCCGAGCCTCGATGAACGGTCAGCCCACGACAAGTTACAACTGACAACACACTCAAGCATGTATCAGATCAGACCGACATGCGGTCCGGGCCCAACACGCGCCTCGTCTCCGAGCACCATCTCTTTGGAGCATAATAAACAGCGCCATCTGAAACGGCCCGCCGCCGCCGCGTCTTTTTTTTGGCGTGTTTTTGCCATGGTTGCCGCGTGTATAAGAGGGCCCTGGTATACATTGTATGCCGCCAACAATATCATAGTCGTGCGTATCGATGGAGACGGCGGCCTGTCAGCCCTGGACGGCAGGACGAGGGCCCTTGTTGGGTATCCTCGCGGGGCAACGAGCCCTGCAAGTTGCAGCCACAAGTGGGGACGCATTGCGAGCCTGTCCATCGTTCATCCATCGACCTGGATCGTGCCGGCCAACCACGGCCAACCAATCCTTTCCAGAAGAGCCAGGACCCTTTTTTTTCTTCTTCCTTCTACTTTCGACAGACAGCGTCCAGCCACCCAAGATCCGGAGGCTGGAGCAGCAGGCCCTCGCCCATCAGGAACGGCATTGATTCCCCGTGCCTAATCCCCGGACACGAACGGCAGACACACACACACACACACACACACACAGTGGCTGTGGATGACTGACTGGTTGGTTGGCTTGAAAATGGAACAAGAAAAAAAGCCCCCTCACACTCTCGCCTTGCTAGTGTACAGCCGTATCGCGTCTCTGTGCGCGGCTTCGCATACAATGCGTACCCGTCTCTACGGAGTGCCACAAAATATCTGCACCTTGTCCTGCAGCTTATTTTTTTGATGGTCCATAAGAAATCTCGGTGGCAACTGAGCTGCTGGGACCGAAGGGGGACACCGAAATGGCTTGGCTGCCTCGGAGGGTCCTCTTCCCCAGGTTGGCGGATTAAAAGGGGGCTAATAACATTAGAGGCTGGCTTTCTTTTTCCCTCTGAAACATGGCCCATCGCGACCTGTGCTGCGGGGGGGGGGGTTCTGGTGTTATTACACTACTGTGTATTATGGCAGTCTGGGGGCCATTCCGGTGCTCTGGCATGGAAATTGGCAATCTCGTGGACCGGTAATGCTGACGGGCCCAGCTTGCCATCCTCTCATCTGCCCCGATAGATTATCGCATCCCTGCAGCTGCCTTCACACGTGCAGACGTGCTGGGAGAATTTGCTCCGCCCTGCCGTTGGGTGAGATGTCTGATCCGATGCCCTCACCATGTGCACACCCCGCAGTCCAGGGCAGCATGACGCCATGGCAAGGGTCTTGCGAGCCGTGTGAACCTTGATCGCGGGGTTCTCGTTGCCGTCGGTTTCGACAAGTATCGTTATTGCATCTTGCGCAGTCCAAGGGCGGAGTGGGCGGCCGTGCCATTGGATCCAAGGCTTACAAGTGTACTTAGGTATGCAAGCCAGATGGTGTATCGTCCACCAGGCTCTACGTGGTAGATGGTTCGCCCTGCAAAAGAAGCGGTGCTGAGAGTTACTCGCTCGCAGGACTCATGATGGGAGCGGCCCGCCGTCGTTGGTCAGAGGAGCTGCTCTGGCTTGTGCTGCATTGCGCTGCACAGGCACGGCGGCCAAAGCGGTTGGGGGCGAGGCGAGGCGAGGCGACCTGCGTCACATGCCTAACCGCACTCACTCACTGCACTGATCAGGCTCAGACAGACGTCAGCAGCCCAGGTCAGCACACACACAATGCATACGCGTCTCACCTCTTCACACATCAAGTGTCCAGCGCCCTGCCCAGCAGATACAGCCTATCGCATTGCATCACCTGCGCGAGACGCATCCGAGCGCAAAGCCTTTGTTGCACCTTGCCTCAGGATGAGAGACCCTGGTCGGCAATAGCAATTCCCAATCCCGAGAAACCGGGTTGCGCCAAGATGGACAACTTCACCGACGACCTCCTTTTCAACGCCGTCCAGGCCGACGAGGACGCCGCCGGGAGCACTCACACCGATGCTGACGCTCAGAACATCTCCTCGCCAGAGCAGGTGCACAAAGGCAAGACCAAGGGACGCAGGTGGCGCGGCCTGTCTGCGCTCTCGGCCTCGGCCAGCATGCAGGACAAGATGCTCGAAAAGTAGGGACATGGCACTGCATTCTTGTTTCCTTCAGCCCCTGACCAGACATGTGCAGGCTCCTCTCCTCCATGATGCCGACCGACCTCGCGCCCGGCGGAGAGATCCAGAACACACCAGTCCCTACCGACTCCTTCAGCAGCTATGAGGCCTCACGCCCGCCCTTCACCCTGCCCACCATGTCCAACAATTTCCGCCGCTTCAACGCCCGCATCGGCGTCGTCTTCAAGTTCCAGTCGCGCGTCATCAAGCTGCTCTCCTGGCGCCGCCCGAGCCACACCCTCTCCTTCCTCGCCGTCTACACCCTCGTGTGCCTCGACCCCTACCTGCTCACCGTGCTCCCCATGGCCCTGCTCCTCGTGGGCGTCTTCATCCCGTCCTTCATGGCCAGGCACCCGCCCGAGGTCAGGGAGCTGGCCTACAGCCCGCACGGCCCGCCCCGCGCCCCGGCCAGGACGGTCAAGCCGGTCAAGGAGCTCAGCCGCGACTTCTTCAAGAACATGCGCGACCTGCAGAACAGCATGGAGGACTTCTCGCGCGGCCACGACCGCGTCGTCACGGGCCTCGTGCCCAAGACAAACTTTAGCGACGAGGCCCTCAGCTCCGCCCTCTTCGTCGCCCTCTTCGCCGCCACCCTCCTCATGACCATCGCCTCCCACCTCCTCCCCTGGCGCGCCATCGCCCTCTGCGCCGGCTGGGGTACCGTCGTCTCCTCGCACCCGGCCGTCGCCCAGGCCCTCCAGGACCAGCAAAAGGCCTACTTCGCGCCCGGCGGCGAGGCGGACCGCCAGGGCGAGCGCGCGCAGACGGCCCTCGAGGCCTTTGTGGCGCGCGACATCATCCTCGACAGCGCCCCCGAGACGCGCGAGGTCGAGATCTTTGAGCTGCAGCACCTTGACGCCGCGGGCGGGTCTGGCGAGTGGGAGCCCTGGATCTTCTCCCCATCCCCCTACGACCCGCTCTCGCAAGCGCGTATCACGGGCGAGAGGCCCTCGGGCACGCGCTTCTTCGAGGACGTCCGCGCGCCAGAGGGCTGGGAGTGGAGCGAGAAGAAGTGGGCGCTGGACCTGTGGTCGCGCGAGTGGGTCGAGGAGCGCATCATCACGGGCGTCGAGGTCGAGACAGAGGGGGAGAGGTGGGTCTATGATATGTATGACGAGAGCGCGGGGGCGTCGGGCGTGCGGGAGGAGGGCGGTGTCGGCGGTGCCAACCTGCTTAGGAGGAAGAATCTTAGCTGGGAGGAGGGCGAGGAGGGTGAGGGCCGGAGGGGCGAGTGGAGGCGGAGGAGGTGGGTTCGGCTGGTTAGGAGGAAGGCTCAGGCTGAGACTTCGTAGATATCCCTAGCGTTGGAATGGCATTGGCATTGAATCAGAGACATTTGCTGTGTGGAAATCTGATTTTGCTCCGAGGCTTTTAGCAGGCCATGTAGCCTGGCCAGGAGGCTGCATCTAGTGCCACTCCCCAGAGAACTCAGTCTTTCATGTCTTCTACAACACACTGGGTCTTGGACACCAGGTGATGCTATGCTTTGCAGACATGTCCTACCTACATCGAAAATACGAAACCACACTGGCATTTGCAGATATAAACTCGACTACCACGCCCGGACACTACAGCGTCTTCTGGACTCTAGTAATAGACTATTTTTCCCCCCAAAGCTATTGATAAGTTGGCGCTACATCCTTGAATGCTGAGTCTCGTTGATATATATCAACACATTTAGTAGTACAAGTGTCTCCTCATACTGCGCTCCGTAACTCCTCAGCCCAAGCCCCGGCCTGGTTTGCCCTGCCATGAGCAAGGAATATTCGTTGTCTGAGATTTGTGATCTATCATTAGCTACCGCCAATTTCGAATGTTGAGTGTGCCAGGTGGCTTCAATATGCCTTTCTGGTGTTCCAATAGCAGTTTGTGTGCAGCAAGCACGTCGAAACATCCCATCTCTCTCGCAGTCCCTGAACCCTTGGAATACTTGAGAACGGACTCCTAGCGATGACATCTCTATAGCGGATCCCCGGGTCTTGCGAGCCGCCTTCAAAGACGCATTCCCATATGTTAGCCACGAGACTGGCAGAATCCTGTTCACTAACCATACGATACGGCATGTCAGCAGACCTATCATATAGGTCTAGGAAGCCAATCACGCGGTCTTCTTCCACTCCACGACCGGATTCTCGACACCTCTGGGAGAGAAATGTCCCCGCCCTTAATACCAGCAGAGGGCATCTCAGGTTGACACCGACGTCAGGCAGACTCAGCAACCACCAAATCAGTTCGGGGGGGGGGGAATCCCAGAGGGGACTCCTTACTTCCGACAAGCTGGTTTTCGATGATGGAAGTGTAGTACCGATTCAGTCTGGTGTAACATGCACCGCCCCCCCCACCCCCACCCAAAGAAAAAAAAACAAGGCCGTGGCTTTCGTAGGGCGCTGATCCCAGTGGATTGTCATGAGGTCAGATGCGCTATACACTTGATGGCAAAGCGAAACCAGATTCTCCACACCTGTGTCTGGAATCTCCAAGACTGGACAGGTCCTCCCACGTAGGTAATACCCAATGGGTACCCGCAGGACCCGTTGGTATATGCAGGGATAAAATTACCCATAGGTCCACGTAGGTGGTAGGCTGGGTCCTAATTTTAATGTTATAAAATTAGTAATTTAATTCCTGTACTAAGTCTTTATAGTATATCCTTCATTAGAATATAAATTAGAATAAATCATGTAAAATATTTAGTAAACCTTATTTCTTATAATAAGTCAGAGTAGTGTGTGTGCCCAGGGCTATGGGCGGACCCGCCAGGTGACGAGGGAGTTATCCAGTATAGCCCGTTTGCTTTTACCCTCTAGGATTCTAACCTTACCCTTCCAATTCCTATGAGCCTTCCCCATTAGATAGAAGGTAGTTCTGACTTAATCTTAATTGATGTATTGAGGACAGCTGCCTTGTCTCTATATTCCCTCTTGTGACAGTACCCAGGAAATGATGTCTGTGCACGGGTACCCATGGGTGGGTATTTCCTGGGCCTATGTGGGCCGTGGCCATCTTGTTGACGGTGATGTATCGAGCCTTGAAGAAATCTTTTGGGGGGGGGGCAGGATGTTATGCGCTTTGGTGCCAAAGAGAAGAGGAAATAGAGGCTGCGACAGCTGAAAATCGGGCTATAAATGCTCTTTAAGAGGACAGTTAGCCGCATAACACCAGAGTTCACCTGGGGACCAAATCAAATTAAATAGCCTTTGGAAAGACCATACGGGTTGAATTCCTCAACATGTAGCTTTGTTGGTAATTCAGGCAGCAGCTAGGCAGCAGCCAGGATGTGCGTTGATCTGGTCCACATCAATGTCTTGCGTTCTGCTGCTTGCCCCGATGCCCAGGTCTCGGTTGAAAGACACCCGCCTATCGTAGCCGTCAGGGCCATGAGAAAGACCAGCCGTTACAAGTCCTTTAATCTGACTGATTCCACCCCAGTCTCAGCATTCCTGCCCTGTTTGGCTCGTGGCTCACCAAGCGCTCATCGGACGGGGCACGGATCGTGCTTAAGACGGTCTACGAGGCAGACGTCGGAGCCGCCATTAACACACTGCTCCCCCGAATTCCAGGCCTGCGTACCCGAGCCCAACCAGGCAACTGCTATGAGGCACTCATTCACACAGTCCCGGATAAAGCCTCAGGGCCGATCTCTCACATGGCAAAGCCTACAAGCACAACCTGACCGCCTACCTGACCAGGCGGCCTACAGAACTCAGAGATGTCGTCTTGACTGATGCGCTGCGAGATGTGTGGTACAATGTGTGCGGCGTTGCGCTTACACTGGCAGGGCCGGGGACTCTCCCGATGATGAAGAAAAAAGAACCACCCTCGACTTCCAGCAACGTGTGAGAAATTCAGGACGGCAATCGCGTGGTGCGGCAAACGGGCCCATCAATTAAAGTTCCACTTATTTACAACTGGAAACGCGAAGATTTGTTTGCTCTTTGCGGTAGCCGATTCTATAACATGCCGATTTCCAAGACATTAGGGGAGTCTGGGCGGCTCTGGTTTGAGCTATCTGGGATCATCAGGATGATGTCCAGAAGCCGCTGATGGATACCTAGGTATCTTGCCGAACCTCACCCTCAACACACCTAGAGGCATTCCAAGAAAGAGGGCAGTCATTTTGTTCGGAGTCACCGGTATTATTATCCAGGCTGGCGTCGTCATGGTCAATGCATTTGTAGTGTACCACTGGCAGTGGCTCAAAGCGGGAAAGCCTGCAGGAAGGTGCGTATTTCCTCTCTGGGCGTCAGGAACTGGTGCGATTGCTGTTGGTGTGTGGCTTTGCGGCTGGGTTATGGAGAGTAGCAACGAGAAGCTTTTGGTACCCGGGACTCATCCTTTCGTCGGCGGCAAAGCACGAGCATTGAGGCCCTATCAGCAAGTTATCTTGGTGCAGCCCAAACTCCCAGCACAGAACATTCCAGAGTAGGCCATCAAGACCATACCCAACAGGAAGGCTATGATGTGTCGGTTGCCTCTAAGGCTAGCTGGAATAGATTCCGGGTTGATGCACGATACGTCTGAGGTGTGAGCTACCAGCCGTGCATGCCTTGCTACGGGATGATTGTTGACACCATTTTACCTAGGTGCTTAGGTAATGTGGACCTTGGAGCTACAGGTAAACTGGTATAATGCTGAGGCGAAACCACCAAAGGTGCGAAAGGCACGTACTGTAAGCTGCGCAAGAACTGAGTTCGGATCTCTCGCTCTGCTATCTCCCGAGTTAGGGTTGAAACGAGACAAGATCACTTCGAAATTTGACCAGAGGGTCACCATGATACTCGAGCGGCCGAGATGCAAAGATGGGCCAGGAGGTGCGAGGACCACTTGAAAGTGAGATCATTTCAGCACTGAGGACTGACTGCATGTCTCGTTTTCGCTGATTCGGTCCAGTTACTCGCCCAAATTCCACATAGCAGCAGGCCTACTCAACGCGCTCCGCCCCCCACCCCCCTTCTGCATGGGTTAGAACATACATGCCAACGGCTGGCCAGGATTCGAAAGGGAGCATCACGTCATGCTACTGGCTTGGATAGCTAAAGAGGTGGGGAAAGGTATTCATTTGTGCCCAGTCTCTTGGACGCACTTGACGTCCACGACGGCCATCATCATAGTGCTGCACAGAGTGCTCTAATCCGTGTAAGACCAGTGACACGGAGTGATGGGTGGGAGCAAACAATCATAACACCATCAACAGGGGCCAAAGAAAAAGCCATGGCCGACGCAGAGGGAAGACAGACCCTTAAACTCTATCATAAAGTCGGGCGTGTTGAAAGGGTCGACAAAAGAAAAAGGATTAAAAAATAACAGAATAACGCGTGCGCCGGGATTTGAACCCGAAACTCCTGTAGTATACTGCTGTAGCCAGGCCCCTCGAAAAGTTTCCGAGACACTACCATTCAACCACGGTGGCTCCCAATTGCGCCACACACGCTTACTGACACCCAGCTTCGACAGATTTATAAGACGGGACCAAGTTCGTTTGTATGTGTGAGCAGCTAGGCCCTCGCTAGTCACTAGTTCCGTCCCCAATTTGTGCGCCGGCTACTAGGCCTGACGATGCTCGCTCGCTCGCTCACGATGGGTGGATGGATGGATGGATGCCCGTCCAGGCCCACACCCGCGGTGTCGTCCCTTGCACTGCGCATCATTAGGTAGTCCTCTTCGCCACCCCCCCCCTGTCCACCAACTATGCCTTCTTCCTCAGTGAGTTGTAGTGCTCCCCCAGCCCGTACCCATGCCTGTAGTACGCAAGCCAGATCTTCTTCCTCGCCTCGCCCCCCTTGGCCTCCCCAGCACCGCTCGGCGGGATGATCTCGGTCCGCCCGTCCTGCACAACACACACGTCGACCCCGTACACGCTCGCCAGCGCGAGCAGCTCGAGCTGCCCACCCCACTCGGCCGTGTCCCTGATCTTGCGCACGTACGACCCCAGGTCCTCCTCCAGGAACCCTGAAAAGTCGTCCCCCCGCGCCTCAATGTACCCCGCCGCCGCCCGCCGCACGGTGCTGTACCCGGGCTCGTCTCCCCGTCCTTCTGCTGCCGCCGCCTCCGCGCCCGCCGCCGCCAGCGGCACCCCGGCCTGCCCGAGCTGGTCCGCCACCGCCGAGAACAGGCAGTGCCCGTCGGGCCGGATCTCGTGCTCCTCCAGCCCGTGCCGCGCAAACTCGGCCCCCATGCGCTCGCGCTCCGCGCCCCGGTGGTCCGTCATCCCTGCCGCCTCCTGTTCGGCCGCCTCGGCCGCCGCCTCCTGCTCCGCGGCACGCCGTGCGAGGCGCTCCTTCTGCCGGTTGCGCTTCTTGCCCGGCCCTGATGCTGCTGATGCTGCTGCTGCCGTCGCTGCCGCGTTACCTTGGTCTGGTGGTTTCGACGGCTGCTGGGGCGGTTTCGCAGCGAGCTGGTTGACGCCCAGCGCGCCCATCTTGGCGGCCAGGTCTCCCGGTTCTTGTTGCCCACCCCCAGTCTCGTCTCCGTTGATTTCTTGTTGTTGTTGTTGTGGTGGTGGTGGTGATGATCTTGTGTCGTCATCCTCCCCCCCGCCACCGCCACCCACCAGCGCCTCCAGCTCCTCGGCCTGCCTCTCCTTCATCCGCCTCTCCATTTCGGCACACTCGTCATTGACGCCCTTGCGCGTCTTCTTGGTCGCGTTCTTTTTCTTGCTCGTCACACGCCCCTGCAGGTCCTTGGCTTCCCTGCGGTGCCTGGCCTGCATCTGCTCGACCGTCTCGGCCCCGCCGCCGCCGTCCATGGTGGTTCGCGGTGGTGACGGACGCGTCTGGGGAGTGCGTAGATTAAGATAGGTAGGTGATAAAGTTGGATCTGCAATGGACGCGGTTCTTGAGGGGCGGGGCTATATTCTTGGTGGCTTGAGCAGTGTGCATGTGAGATGACCTGTAGTCAAACTCAAAGCTCCCAGGATGACCGTCAGTGGTGGGGCTTTTTTTTTTGAGCTACATGCAGAGCCCACTGCAGGATCCTCGGGCCGTCGTCGGCAGACATGCAGCCCACTTGTGCTGCTAAGCACATGCATGAACGGATCTTTAGACCCTTTCCCCATCCACGGATAAATCGAGATGCGTGAGGTGGCTGTCTTTGTTCATTCAAGGCGAACCAGACTTTTCTCGGACACCAAAGAATAGCAGTGATCTTGACAATGTCGATTCGATCGAGCTATCTGTGCGTTTACTATGTCTCCCCATCCGAGGATCCAGGTTCCCTAGAATATACACCTGAAGCGAAGAATTATATACATAGAAAAGCCCTGAGCTTGTGCCACTCCAGATTGCACTCTGATTGACGCCGCCTGTATCAGTAGCCCTGGCAAGGGCAACCAGTTGTCCCGATCGATACAACACACCCTGCTCACAGTCCGCTCCAGTCTGCAGACACCGTCCTTGTTGTGGTCCTGTCCTCCCACCCAAAGGTTTTCCTTGCTCTGTACTCCAATTCAGGTTACCTTGCTGACAACAACCTGCGCCTCAGAGATCCCAACAATACCTCAGTGGCGAGGTCAGATCCACATGGGTATAATAACGTAATAGACAAGAATCAACTGCCCACCCATGGGCTACCTAAGAAGAAATCCACCAAAACCGGCACGCTGACCGAGACTATCACACAAGAAATAATATAAATGTACCCATAACAAAGTAGAGACGACTGGGGTATCCCGCAAAATGCGTGCATACATGACGGAAAATAGGTGTCGAGAAAATACGCTAGGTAGCAGCCACAGCCAAACTGCAAGGCTGGGTGGCTGAGATGGATGCTGGGCTATAAGTGGAATGCAGGGGAACAAAGAAAACAAAATGCGATCGACACGTCAGTCCGCGGCGCGCCTAGAGAGGAGGCGCTTGAAAGGGGTGTCCCTGGGAAAGGGGGCGGGCGAGCGAGCCGCGGCTGTGAGGGGGCTGATCAGAACCCCTTAAAAGGGTCGTCTCTCATGTGCTCCTCCTCTCCAGCCGTCCTGCTCCCACTGTAATAGTCACTCCTCGCGCCGCGCGAGGAATAACTGTCCCTCTGGCGACTCCTGCTCCTCCGCCGGCGGATCTCCTTGGATCTCCTCCTCGCTCGGTATCTCAAATCCTCAAGCGGGTCGGGGAAGCTGCTGCCGCCGATACCGACGCCGCCGTTGCCGCCCTCGGGTCCGAACTGGCTGAATGCCAGCGGGCTGATGAACGCCTCCATTCTCACCGTGCCGATCGCGTCGAAGAAGTTGGCGCCGCTGGTCCGGTTAGAGGCCTCGCTCGTTCGCCCGCTAACGACACTCATCCCGCCCCAGCCCTGGCTGCTGAGACCCGCCGATGCCGGGCCCGAGTACGGCGTGATGTGGCTGTTATTGCTGGGGTTTGAGTACACCTCCGACGATCCTGTACCCGTCGACTGGCTGTTGGTCGGGACATGATAGCTGGTGGGCCCAGAGAATCCGCGGAAGGACAGTGGTGGGGGTACGTGCCCGCCCGTGTTGCTCCTCTTACGCCCGTGGACACCGCCGCCGCCACCCTGGGCGCGGTCTCGATCTTGGAAGCGAGGTATGAACGGTGGCTCGGCGGCGTCACTGGACCAGTCACGGCTATGCTGGGCCGCATTGGTGTGGCTCGACGGGTTCGAGTATCCTGAGGCGGCGCTTTCGCTGGCGGCTGGTGGCGGCGGGGACCTGTAACCTGCGATGAGGCTCGTCGGGATGTCTGGGATACTGGGCATGGGCGCCGGTTGGTGACCTCCTTTTGTCAGCTGGGATGTCATCACTCCTGAGCCTCCACTAGGATGGGCCGCGGCAGCATTGTTGGCTGTCATGTTGGAATGGCCTTTGGCGAGGCGTATAGAGTCGCGGATGCGTGGTCTTCGGGATTTGGCCTTACTTAGGGGGATATCAAAGTCTGGCGTCTTCGCATGAGCTGGTGCGGGCGGTGCAGGTAAATCAGGTACCTGCTGCTGGGAGTGAGCGAGGAAGGACAACGACGTCAACCACAAGTAGTGACGTTCGGCGTTCACGGCAGTGAATTTCAATGCTCGCTGAGGGGTCAAGATGAGGATGGAACGGTTGAAGACAACCGAGTGGCCCTTTGGTGGTGGGTTATCGTCCTTGACGTCAAGAACCGACTGGATGGTTACTGGAGTACGCATAGTCAGCCAGTTGGGCCCAAAAGGAGAGGGGAATCAGCGACCTACGTTTACGCCCGGACTTTCCGAGCAGGGCGCTGCCGCTAGAAGGCTGCTTGCTGCTCCAGAGGATCGCTCGCTCATATGGGGCTAACCACACCCATCTTTTGTGTCTGTCATTGCTCGAGTCATCCTTGCCGACGTTGTCGTTCGCCACGCCGAAGGACTTCCTCCGGCGGACATACTTGAACATCCACTCGCCAACCATTGTCTGAGCGATGGCGTCTACCACAGTGTTCGCAGCAGGTTGCGAGCTGGCGTTGGACTGGAAACCGGTCGCTTCCGTTGTCGCAGTGTTCGTCGAAGGCTGGTGGCTGTGGCCTCTGCCCCTAGCGCGATCGTTCTTGGGCGTGGTGAGCTGGTTGCGGGGCAGAGGGGGGATGTTCGGGTCGTTAACCAGGTCAGGAGTGTACGGTGGTGATCTGCTGTTCCGCCTCCTGCTTCTCGTTTTGCCAGGCCCATTAGCGCCCGGCTTGCTCTTGCGGAGACTATTGGCACGGTGGAGTGGCATTCGGTTCTTTTTCCAGGGCTCGTTCCTTGTGGGACTGCGGTTGCTGTCACTCGGTGCACTGCCGTTGGGAGGTTTGCGGGAGCTGGCTCTTGTTGGGATAGGGAAGGGTGGGTCCTTGGCATCCTCCTGGTGCGTCGTGATGCCATTTTGGATCATGGCGGCCCTGCGCATCCCCCCGGACTTTCCGCCCATACCAGAGCCGCGAATATGGCCCTTGGAACCGATTCTGGTAGGTCCGAAACCCTCAGGGCTGTCCGCAAGTCTGGGGCTAGCCAAGGCCTCGGTCTTGCCGGCCTGACGAGATGTTCTGTGGGCAAACTTCTTCGGTGCCACCTCCTCCGGAGACGACGGCACGGATCCTGGTGTGCTCCGGCCAGGCTCAGGCGTCTTTACTGGCCGTGGGGCGGAAAGTGCTGTCCTGTACTCGGTGTCGCTCATATCGGCGTCGGCAAAGTCGTCGGCCTCGTCTGCCGAACTGACAGCATCGAAACCGGCAAACAAACTACTAATCCTGTGAGGCCTGCGGACTCCTGATTTCTGGGATACTGGACCATCGTCATTGTTTCCCGGGTACGCGTCCTTCGTCTCGGATTCCATCGAAATACGAGCCGAAGTTGCGAGTTCACCAATGCTCCTCTGGCTTGTAAGCCTCCTCGGGTTACGAGGCGGGAGATTGCCTGGGACGGGGGTAAAGTGGCGGTCGGGATCGGCTGGGATCTCAGTTCCGTGTGCCGGGGATGTCGGTCGTGAGTTGATAGCTGAGGGGTGTAGGTGAGCAGGAAGCCTGTCTAGCCGCTGATCGATTCGGATCTCTTCGGTCTGCACCCCACTAGAGCTCATTGGAACACTGGGCATGGACACCTGGCAGCCAAAGTCCTTGAAGAGCTGCGGCAAAAGTGACTTCTTGGGCGTCGAGGGCCGACTCCTGGGTGGATGTATGGCAATGCTAGGAATGGCTGGAACGGGAGGTGTTGCTGGCCGAGTCAGAGTGGGCGGGGAGGGGAGATCGGTTTGGGTAGCAGATGAGACCATCTCTGCTGGCTTAACCTTTGGCGCTGGGGTCGGCTCCAGCGACTCGACCTTGTGCGTTGTGGGAGGACTCAGAGGGACGTCCACTGTCTGCGCGGAGGCGGACACCATTTGGTTCTGGGGCGCCGCGGCCTGGAGCGTCACGGGCCGGGAAGCAGCAGCGACACGCTTTCTCCTCTGGTTCGCTTCAGTGGTCTCTGCCTCATGGTGCTGCTTCTCCCACCGCGCCGCCAGAGCCGTCACCCCGCTCGGCTCCGGTGTGGCAGGTTTGGCTGGCGGCAGCTTCGGCGACGGCGGAGGTGAGTATTGCACCGCTGTGTCTGTATAGCTGACCGCTGGCGTCGGGTGTGCGGGCGATGGCGGTTCATCGATCTCCTGGATGATGCCGTTTGCGAGATTCCCTTCGGTTTGAATCTGCGGCTGGAATTTCCCACGCGCCACGCTACCGGGCCTGATGAAGCTCTCGCTGCTGCGATGACGGCGATGACTCTTGGATAGGATGCTGGCACGGCTGTCGCTCCGCCCGTGCTTGCGAGCCGACATGACGCTGTCTCGGCCGTTCGGGTCTGTCTGGTAGTCTGAGTCATCGTCGAAATCGAGCTCGTCGGCAAGTGAGAACCCTTGGAAGCCATTCCCCTTGTTCATCAGGGAAAACCTCAGGCTTTCCCGGATGCTCATCGAGCGGACACTGCCAGCATCGCTATCTTTGTCCTTCCCCCTGTCCTCACCACCACTCTCTTCCTCGGCGTTTGCTTGAGCCTCGTGGAATGCGGCCACCTCTTCCAGGATGGTCTTTAGCCGCGTCTCGGCGACATGAAGCTTCCGTTCCATCTTCCGTCTCTCTTCATCCCACTCCTCTTTCTCCTTTGCCCACTGATCATGGGTCCTTCCTGAGTCATCTTCTTGCGTCTTCAGCCTTTTCTGCGCTGCCTCTAGCCTCTTCCTTGATTCCGCAGCTGCTTCAACAGCCTCGTCTCGTTCGCGGGCGAGCTCACCCAGTGCTGACGACGTGCCACCCTCCAGGAGAGCCAATTGGCGCTTCAGGGATCTGTTCTCCTTGGCCGTGCTGACCAGTGTCGTCTGGAGCGAGTCCTCCTCCTCACGCGTTGTTTGGAGCGTGGACTCCAAGCTCTCAATAAGTTTGAGCTTCTCTTCCTGGTCCCTCCGCAGGTTTAATATTTCAGAAACAAGGTTAGCGTGCAGTGTTGGCGTGAACCTCCGCGGGTCCAGGATGCTGATATTGCTGTCTGTGGCGATGTCCTTTGAGACCCGGTCACTCTTGTCGGTCTTGTCGCTTCCGGGCATTGGTGGCGGTGATGAAGTGATCTTCCCTGGAGGAGTCACAGAGCGGCGTGAAGATCGTTTGGAGCCACGCGACGGCGTTCGAGAGCTCCTTGGCCGTTGTGCGTCCATGGTAGCAGACAGCACTGGCCGAGCCGGCCCACTCCTCTCGTCCTCGGTCTCCCACACGGCCATGCCGGAGGCGTGTTTAGTGAAATAGAGATTGAACAGAAAACGGAGGTAGGTTATAATTCAGGTTTGGCCCGGATAGGGGCATTCCCCTCTACTTTCTAGTGAATAGAGAAGAGGCGGACCAGATCCAACGGGAACCCCTGCGGAAGTTTGCACTGTATAGCGCGGGGCTACTTCAAAGAAGTCCGCATACAGTCGCCGTCGCTTCCTATATTGTCTTGCTGTTGGTCGGTCAGTATAAACGTGGACTTAAGAGTGGGCAACGCCAGTCATTCGATAAGTGTAATGGGGAACAGAATCCAAATGGGCGGGTGAGGTGGAGACCGAGACCTTCATACCAAAGGGTGAAATTCAATTGCACAGCGCCAGGGCCTTTGCAGGTGGGCTCAGAGGACGATCAGATGAATTATTGTCTGGGAAGATTGGGCGGCATGTCAACTTTTGTCTGGGGTTCGCTGACAAAATTAGCTCGGGTCCCATCACCCGCGCAGAGCCCCTTTGCCGTCCCCTGATAATAGCGGACCGGATTATGACACAAAGTCTGGACCGGGGTAAATCGGAAACGAACGTCAGCCAACCTTGGAATCTCTCCGAGGCCTCACAGGCTCTAGCTGCGGAACGAACTCTCAAATCCGAGTCATGCGTCGAGATGATGCCCGGTTGACAGTTTGAGAAGCTGGCGGCAGAGGCGAGAGGTCGTCGTCACAACAAATGCTTCGTCAGGGGATGGGGGGGGGGCAATGGAAATGAGCCCGAATCGCGCGATTCCCTTCGACTTCAACCCAGCTTGTTTGTAGGACAGGTGGTATATGGCTGTTCCAATGGTTACAAACCTTGGAGGATGGAAGAAGGGTTAGACGGGCCGTGACCAAGATATGTCAGTGCGATAAATAAGTGATATAGTAAAGCCCCTATAGGCGGGCAATGCAGCAAGCCAAGCAAATGTCGATCGCGTCTGCCGAGCCAGATCAGCATCACGGAACCAGGCTGATCACGAGATGCTCCCTCCTTGACAATATTCACAGGCCTGCCGGGGAGGGAAACCAATAGCGTAGGTGGCCTGGTCCCCTACCAAGCCTTGAGTGATCACACTTGGTTGTCCACAGGGGAGGACATGGTGAAACTGGCAAGGAAGAGGAAACCACTTACTCTGGATTGGGATAAAGGTCCAGATCATCAACAATGCGGGCTGGGTACTGAGGATGCGAGGCGTGGCCTGACGTTGAATTCACGCAAGTGGAGGAATCGAGACACAGGCACAGGCACAGGCACGAGCGCAGCAGACGGGACGGATGTAGCCGAGTCGAGGTAGAAGTCGTGGGCAGGCTGGCTTTGGTGGCCTTTGACGAGCCAACAGTTGAGACGAAGGGAATCGGAGCGATGGCACTCGTCCGGGCACTCGGCCAAACACTGTCGAAGGCTTGAGTTGCAGATGCCGGCGGTCGGTGGTCGACTGCGACGAGATGCTCGGGCCACGGAGAGGGCAGGACGGGAGGGGATGCCGGTATTTTGGGGGAGAAGAAGAGAAGAAAACGTGGGAGAATAGGTCCAGTGTCCAGGGCACCAGTAGTCGACCAGGGCCACGGATCATGGAGCAAGGCCAGCCGCCAGAAGGTAGACGAGCAGCAGAGGTTGATGGAGAAAGTCCCCGAGGATTAAGATTGACAGAGTGGATACCGTCGTAGCGTAGTGTATGTGAAGCTGCAGTACACTACTGTTGCAGATTGGGAATGGCTGGGGTACGGTGGGTCAGTACAGGTCCAGGCACGCCCACAGGAACAAGGGTTCAAGGAGCAAGGAGCAAGGAGCAAGGAGCAAGGGGCAAGGGGCAAGGGGCAAGGAGCAAGGAGCAAGTAGTAGTCTGGCAGTCGGCAGTGTACATACTAAGTAGTATACAGAGCAGGTAAGTTGTAAGTACGGACTAAGTCAAGCCATGTCAGTCAGTCAGTCATAAGCTATAGTGTGTGAGGCAGGGTGCACAAGCCTGGGACACGCCACACGCCATGCCGTCGCCCTTGCTCTGTTATAATTTCAACCCTGGCTTGCTTGCCTGCTTGCTCAGAAGCCAAGATCAAGGCCGACAACAGCCTTGACAAGGGCAAGGAGCCCGATACGGGGGGAGAACAGACATGCAATTAATTGGGCAGCAGGGCATAGGCAAGGCCGGGGGAGGGTGAGGACGGCCTGGAATTGTATTGGATGAAGGCGACATTGGCCGTGACGAAGCGCTGCTCGGCTTTTCCCCTGTGTCGCGTCGCCCGTGTCATGCAGTGCTCTGCTATGCACCCCAATGCCAATGCAGCGACTGAGTATGCACGGGGCACAACAAGTGCAGTGCAGTGCAGCAACGGCGCACGGCATATGCAAGCAGGTGGGCAAGAGCTCGATGTGGGCGCAGGCGAGTGGACGGTGATGGGATGGACCGACGGCCCAGCCTCGGCCAGCGGGTGCGGAGCTGCAAGCTGCTGCATGGTAGCCCGGGCCTGATGAGCTGCGTGCGGAAGGATTCTCAGACACGACGTGGAATGACATGCGGCCGGCCAGCTCGGACTGACATGTGCGCGCCTATTCTCTCTGTTGCGACGAAACCAGAGAAAGGGGCTAGATTAGGGGCAGCTGTCACATCGGCGAAAGATTTGTGATAATGACGGAAGGGGGAAAGACAAGCCACAGAGGAAGACTTTGGTAGGTTGATTAGTCTAGACTAATCAGGAGTAGTCTCGTCGAAGGGGTACCAAGGGACTTTGCACTGGGCCAGTGTTAATCTGGGCAGGCTGTACCGGACACTGCGAAACGAGGTGTGCGAGGTACAAGGGAGGGCACAAGTGCAATCCAATCTCTATACGTACACCAGCAACGTTGAAAACCGCCTGAAAGATCCAGACCAGGCAAAACGGGCCGCTCCCGCCTCGGCTGCTTCGGCCCAGTTGGCGGACGGACAGACAGACAGACAGATAGACAATAGACAGACGCACTAGGTGCATATGCTACGTGTGCACATGAGCAGATACGATAATATAATATATACTACACACTACTATGTGGTGTAGTAGTGCAGTGTGTAGAGGATTGCCCAGGCATGGCCGGGTGTGCCCACGGCCCACATGTGCAAGCTGCAATGCCCTGCAGCCAGCGGGTCAAGCAGTGAGTGGGTGGGGGCACGGAAAGGAACGTTCTTTCCAGGTTCCTCGTGCATTGCATTAGCCTCGTGTGGCCAGGCGAGCCAGGTACGAAAGTACTCCGTACTTCAGCATTGGAACCAGCTACTGCGTAACAAGGCCGGAACGGGGGCGCACGGGGCGCACGGGGCGCACGGGAGCCTTCTGAGCAGTGGGCTCCCACGCTCCCACGCTCAGCCAGGACAGAAGAGGTTCAAAAACTCGCAACTTTACCGATCTGCACGAGCTGCATCAAATATCACATTACCACAATAGAAGTGCGCCTCAATGAAGGCCTATGAGATAATAGTAGAGCCCAAGTTATACTCTGATAATCACCAAGTTATTCAGAAATTATTAAAAAAAAAAATCAGTGTACATAGTTATGGCTATTGAGTTTTGATTAGCTGTGCTCATGGGTGATAAGGTTTGGTTGCCATGCAGCCCATGCTGCCCACGGCTACCCCCCAAAATGGCCTGGGCCGGATATGGGGCAGACCAGGGTCGACTCCAACTCCCCCTCTTTGGGAAGGGCACCTCCACTCCTCGACGCGAAGAGAAGGGGCCCACACCACGATGGACCGACCAGTACGGAAGAGGGACCCTTCATTTCCCCTTGTTGAGCTTGACGCCTCCCTCAAGGTGCTGCACTGCCCTCGACTGCCCATCACATTGCAATTTCCCACGTCTTCTTCTGGAACAAGATCCAACAACCAACCGTATTCGACCACAGCCCGGCCACCGCTCCTCCTTGTGTCCCTCGACCAGAGACCTGCCGTCTTCGTGTCCAACCTGAGAGACCATGTCTTCTTCCCTTCGCTAATTAATTGGATGGCGGCGCACACTCACTCTGCCCCTCTGGTCTTACACACAAGAGTACTATCTGGTCTCGGCCCGGCTCCGTGTCGCCCCTCAGACTCGAGTATCGAGTGCGGCCCCTCAAGAGCTCAGGCTGGCCTCGGTTGGCGCCCCACCCACTCTTCAACAGGGCAGGCTGGGCTGCTCGTGCTCGTGCTGCAGCATGCAGCCATGGCGTTGGTCGACACGGAATGTAACGCTGCGCCAGGGTCGGCCGTGCTGTCTTCCCGCAACAGTCGACGTGCATGTGCCCACTGGTCGCAGCTCTGGTCCTGTCTGTCTTGTCTGCATGTCAGTCAGTCTGGCCCATCCCATCTCGGAGCCTCTGGGCCCTCGATGTCGCCTCTTGTCTCACCTTTCTTATGCTTCCCCAGCAAGCCTACCGTCGCTATCGTCAGCCCCGGGCCTGCGGCCCACGGTGTTAAATAGATCATCATCATCATCATTGTCTATCTGCAGGGATTGTTGCATCAGACGCGCCCAATTTCCCAGGTCCCCGCCGATTATCATCATCGGCGGCTGCCGTCGTCAATCATCACCTCATTCCCCCCTCGGAGGGAGACTCGTGTGCCCAGGCTGCTTTTCTTCACCAGGTGTCAACATGGAACCCGCCAAGTCGAATCTCAGCCTCAGCTTCGAGACTGCGCTCCCACAACATCACGGCGTGACAAGGAGCCACCTCACCCAGTCACACATTGCGTCGTCACACGCACCCACCCACAGGGCAGGTCACAACTTGGCCATATCGAGCTGCCAGCTCCGCTGCGCCCATCTGCCTGTGCAGAGACAGATAGGGTCTCTGACGCGTATGCTGACGACGCGTCGCCATTGAACTAATGATTTGCACTCCGCCCAGTGCTGTCAACAAAAGAGGCCCCCCCCCCAACCACGGTAGATTCCAGTATTTGTCCCGGCCTTCAGAACATGACCACAGCTGTCACGTGTACTCGGATCGTCTCAGGCACAAGGGCCACCCAAGCGGGTGCATGCCGCTTTCTTGCCCGCTACCGACATACTTTCCGGACAGGTGCAGCCCGCCGTCTGTAGGCAGCACTCCGAAAATCCCGGACTACTGACACCTACTTGCTGCAACTTTGCTCTGGTCGATTGCTCGAGCGCGCCTCGAACATAGGGTCCCTTCTCATAAGCAACCCAGACTCCTGAGAGGAGGGGCGCCAACCTGGCCAGGCTGCCAGGTGGGTACGGATGATACTCACTGACCACCCGGTCTTGGCTTCGGAGGAGTGTGTATTGGGTCATCTCGTTCCCTAATAAACAACCCTATCTCAGCTCAGTTTGAGTGGCTTTAAGATCCTTATCCTTGAGCGGCTTGGAAAAGTTAGGTCAGGTATTCTACGTCGATATAGTGTCCTCGGCTCTAGGTCGCTATAGCACCGGTGGACAACGCAAACAAGTACCCCAGGACCGCAACAATGGCTGCAACCGACCTTATAGTCCAAGGTTGTTGTCAGTTTCGTCCCGACAGTTGGCTGCATACACGAATACCTGACATTGGCGGCCCTTCTTCCGGGACAAGGACTCTCAGTGCAAGGTTCACCGACTTCGCGGGTTCTGAGTGATCAGCGTTATGATGATAAGACAAAGTGGATGAGGAAGAAGGGTTACATCTGGGTCCCATGTGTTTCCTGACACTGGGAAACCTGGAAGGGTATATTTCACTCGGAGCAGTTAGGGAACCTCACTGCCAAGGGCTGCCTCAAGCGAAGGACTGACTTTTTACTCCGGTTTAATCAACATTGATTATCGGGACCACGGCAGTCGTAGGCCGCTGTGGAGGGGTGCCATTAGAGATTGTGCGGCTTCACCAAGCTGCCCAAGTTTTGCCTACTGGATGCTGACCATCAGTGCCCTCGCGGCGCACCGTCAACGCATACACGATGCAGGCCTTTTTAACAGATCCAAACTGCGGCAAGGCCGAGGGATTGCAAAGGGACACATCCATTTGTTGTGCTACAAGCTGCAGTTAGCCCTATAGGCAGGCTGAGCACCTGCATGTCACCGAATCGCGCCGCCGATCAACAACTACTGGAACGACATCCATGACTATGGGCCGTTAAGTTGTCAGTCCCGCTCGAGCCTCAGTTAATGAACCATTGCCTCGAGCTACTAGGCCGGATTGGTTACTGTGGTAATTTTCGGTGCCGCTCGAAACGAGCCAAGCGTCTGGTGCCCGACATCCCAAAGTTCAAGCCATGTGCTCCTCCTGGACCTGCGTAAACAAGCGGGGACGTGCCCTGAGCCAGGCCCGCTCCGTCGACCAAGCGCAAGCCACAGGTCCTTCTCTCCCCGGATATCGCCTCGAACTTCTACCATAATACACTACACGTGTAGGATGCCGCCTCGAGTATTATGCCTCTATTTTAGCTCGTAGTGGCGTCCATTCGGAATGAAAGCCCGACCCTGGCGTTGACGGCTGTCCAGTAGTGAATCCTGCAGCTGAGCAACCACACAGACAGCCCACGCCACCCAACAGCCTGGGTTGGGCGGGGCGGACTAAGCCATGGCGCGAGCGGCAGTTGGCTGCAGGATGCAGATTCCTCCAAGCGAGGAACGTTTCGGGAACAACTTTCACTACAGTTCAAGCAGCGCCGTCAAGCATGTCGTCAGTCTCGCTATGACCTCGGTTAGGTATGATGTGCGAAAGCGGGGTGTCATGGTTGAGAATAGCATTCGCCTTTGCAAGCCAGCTCACAGGACGGCACCCTCCCAGGCAGTTTACTTTGCCTTTGACCCACAGCAGAAACCACGGCAGACCAACCGTTTAGGTTCGGGTTGTGACGCTGCACTTCCGAGCTGCAATTACTATCACGTCAACATTCATCTCGTCGATCAGATCGATAAACAAGTTTCGTTTCAAGTATAGGTGCCTGACAGATGAAGGGAGGCAATCTCGTGCCACCAGCCAAGAAGTGAACAAATGGCCACCGGCCCGTCCTCCCGCACCGAACTATCCCACGACAAGCCATGTGAGAGGATTTTGGAGGATCTTCTCCAAAGGCTCGCGCACCGGCAAAAGCGACCTGCTCCCCCAGCTCATCCACAGTGCTGGAAATCTCCCTACATGGGTACGCGCATGTGTGACGAGGAACAGCGTGGCGCCGAAACCCCATATCTGAGCGATCCAAGAAAAGTTCCATAGCAGTCTGAACTCCGCAGATCATAGCGGCAATGAGGCATCTCATAAGTGCTGGGTGCTTCTCATATTGTCACAATACGACAATGAAGCTGTCGATGTCAGAACACTTCTGGCACACAAGTGCACAGTTCCAGAGCATGTGCACATCTGCGGTTAGTGCCGCCTGAATCACTCCGCACTGGTGACTTAAACGAGAGACTTGAGTCTCTGCCGGATACGCCGACGTTACTTACACGAGAACGCCCCAGCATGCTGGCCCTCAATTCCGCTTGTTAATCACAGCGAAACGAGACCCCAGCACGAGCCACCCAGCCCTGCCACCTTGCCTCCATCATTGTGACAGTGTGATTATCCCGCCAGAGAGCTCCGAACAACGAGGCCGGCTTGCTCACCCACTCACTCAAGGTTGGGAACCGAGCCCGTTGGTGTTCCTCGCGCCGCGGACGTCTCCACGCTGCCTATGGGTATCGTCCGAACATTCAACGCCTTGGTCGATGAGTGTGGATACGTATCTACCGTCCCTTGTCTCCTGGTTGGAGCGTTGCAAGGCACACACCTTATTTCGTCCCGGGGTAAATTTCCACCGATCGTGACGACGATGAAGCAAGCGAACTTCGGATGTCACGAGTGTGAGACGAAATCAAAGTTCATGGGGGACGGCCCGGTGACCTGGAAGTAACTCGGCTGACTTGTCCGATATACCGACGGGTATTGGATGTATTGATTACAGAGCTGATTCTGGAAAAATCACCTTGTAGCGGCGGCGAGATTGATCATCGGTGGCTTGTTAGGGGAACTCTGCATCTGCGGAAGCTCAACCCAAACATTGCGCACCATTTCTCAGTCAGGATATACCACACATCGGTCCCTTTACCGCATGCCAGCTGCGGGATTGGTGACCGACAGTCCTTAGTGGCAACCCTCCTGAACGGAACAAGGACTCTGTCTGACGCCTGTTGAACCTGCTTCGACTGCCGCTTCCTGAGCAGGCATACTTCCTAGGTGGATTCTGAAAAGTGGTGATGTCTTCTGGAGGAGGGGCTGTGACGACTTCCATCGGGATGTCACATCTTGCTCATGTCCCGCCGATATCGCGTCTCCAAGTCTACAACCTGCCTTAGGCAGCGGCGGACGGAAGACAGCAACGCCGCTCGTATGAGTCGACCGATCGGAGAAGACCGTGTTTCCTGCAGTTGCGCCTATCCAAAGTCGCATCACATGCAACCTTGTGCTGAGAGCCTCGCAAGGTCGCATAGCGCGCGCAGTCTATTGCTGTTATACTCCGAGCGTGCAGCGCTCATCCACCTCAGCGGTGGGACTACAAGAAACTCAATTCTAGCACCGCGCACGGATGGCACGTGAGAGGCTGCCGATGCAACGCACGCGTTGTCCAGAGGACTCGGCGCTGTAAACGCGACGGATCGCCCGCTGCGGGTTCACGGGCGCTCATGGGAGGCTCTCCAACCTACAACGTAGGATACTATCCCAATGAACGGGTACTACGTCGCCTCGTCCCCTGGCTTTGTCTGGTCAGGTTTAAGCGCAACGCTCCAGTTTCAGCTGGCCGCTGTTGTTTCAAGCTGCTCTGCAACCATGAGGGTTGTTGTTTGGTGGACGTTCTACCCCCGTGGGCAGAATGATGCTACTGCCCGGGGAGGGCTCGTGCCCTGGTTGACGCCTCGGCAGTTGGGATCTTTCGGACAGTCAAGGTCCCATTTCCTGTACGAGAATTTGCGGCCACATGACACCGTGTGCGCCACTTGCAGCTGTATCCGGATGCAAGCAAACGCGGGCGTGCGCGGAGGTGAAAGTCGTAGTCATAGAACCTCGGCATCACTGCCTGCATGTTGCCATGTTTGTACGTGTATCTCCGGACCATCTCCGGCCCGACGTCGCATTCGGGGCGTTCAGCGCCAGGGTGGAGGCTCATGGCAAGGATCGGGAATGGCACATTCAGGCCATTAGACGAAATGAGTATTCGCTTGGGGGACGAGGGAGGAATAGTTGGACACGCTCGCTGTCCATCGAGCAGGGAATGAGAACAACAGGTGAGCAAAGACTGGTGACTTGATACGCTTATTGTGGTTTGGCTCTAGGTTAGCGTCTCTTCACTGCCGCGATAGCAGATGTCTTTGGACAGCCTGGATTCTATCCAGAGAGCGGGATAGAGCTTGGTTGGTCTATCCCCGAGTCGCAGGTGAGCTACCATGCCGCCTCAATTTGCAGTTCTCGGTGCGAAATGAGCATTCAGTGCCCAAGCTTCATCGCATATATTGGCAGGATGGATAGGTGGATGGGAAACCCCTCTGGCTGTGGCTGTTTCCTGAATGGACACCAACTGGGGATTGAGAAGGGGCTACAGAAATTCGGCAGTCTTTCTGTTGGCCTCGCAGCTTTTCTCAGAGGGAAGGCGGCCCGTTGGCGCTGTGCATGGGGCCGCCAGCCCAACGTGGTGTACTGCAACGTCTGGCATGCTGTCCCTGTCATTCCGACCAGCCCGCATGCCTTGGGTATCATATTATATCTCCATACCCTGCCAGTTCAATGCCCGACTGCGTCGTCGGCCTGTCGGTGCGCCGCAGTCTCTTCAGTGGTGTTGGCCGTTGCCAGGAGCACAAGCGAGATCATTTGATGGCGCGGTGGGAATTGTACTCATCCCCCTCATCCTCGATCGCAAACCCGCTCTTATAGTGACACTATTCCCTTTGATGAAGGGGCGCCACTGTCGACGTAATGTGATGTTTGAGAAGACGCCGCATGAGCGGCCGCGGTGGCCAGGGACCTCTTATCACCCGGCATAATAGGCCAGGCTATTCCTTTCTGGGAAAACAGGACCGGCTTCTATTTACAATCCCAGTGAACCGCCACTGCGTGATGGGTCAAGTTGGGCACTGGCATTTCTCACAATCATCATTGGATGGTGTGGGCGGAGAACAAAACATTACATCGCGGTGGGCTCCTAACCCCCGGTATTATGAACAGCCCTGTTCTTTTGTGTTGTCCAAGACCCCGTACTGCTGGACGACCCCGGACCGTCAGCTGCCTGGCGAGGGTGGAACACGGTGACCGGGTACTTGTCCAGGGACTCATACCACTGTATAACGGAGCCAACCTGCGAGACTTTTCTATCAGTTAGGTTTCGATAAGCCCATCGCAGCATTGCGACTCGGTCAATGAGCCTTCCTCGAGCCCCGTCTCGCGAGGGTCGCCTGCAAGGTGCCGCGGGGCCCACCAGCCAAGCAGGTTGGCCCACAGTGCAGGGCCGGCAGGGACCCCTCCGCCTATTCCCTGTCCCTTGGGCTGAGTGGACAAGTTGCAGGGCCAAACCGCACACCTCTTAGCACACGCGGTTATATCTTCCGACGTCTAATGACAGTGGGGCGAGGTAAGGTTGGACTGAGCTGGAGCCGAAAGCAAGCAGCCTGTTTGTGCGATACTTTGATGTGGCATTACGTACCAGGAAGGCCCATGAGCCGATGAAGGTAGACCACAGCGAGCCCGCCTCGCAGGCCTGCGAGGAGCCGCTGGCGAAGCCCAGCGCGCCGCAGAGGGTGAAGCCCAGCGCGCCGAGTAGGTTCCAGAGTCCGATATGCCAGCCTAGTGTCCCTGGGGAGGGCGTGTGCCAGTTGGGCTGTGTCTCGAACATGAAGAGCCATGAGGAGATTATGAAGCCCGTGCCGCCGACGACCTGGGAGGGACGGGTGTGTTTGTCAGTGGATCGGATCAATCTGCTGGGTCGTCTTCTATGACACCTCCGTGGAGATATGGTAAATGTTCTTGTCGCAGGGCTAAGACTCACCTGTGGCAGCCAAAAAATACCATCGTTCGCAGGTGTGGTTAGCAGGTTTTGAACCTGTGGTAAGCCTGTGAATCCTGATACCCAAAAGACGGTGGCTCCTATCATCTGTGAAAGGCATGCCAGGAAGCCAATGTCGCGGAGGTAGTGCGTCCTCAGCTCCTCCCAGGTCGGCCACCACGTCCATCTTCTCGCCGGCGCGGCGTTGTGCGTCCCGTGATGACCAGCGTCGGCATCCCCGTCAGCACCTCGTCCAGTCAAGAAGCTCTTCTTGCAGCGGTGGTGGTGCCTACAGCGCCTCTCCTCCCTACGCAGCAGCAGTACGGGCGGCCTCTCGTCAGCATCGGCGCACCCATCCTCAAGACCGGCCAGCGCCTCCTCGACCGCCCACCCGAAGCAGTCGGACCGGTTCTCGTTGACGGCCTCGAGCATCAGCAGCACGCTGCCGACCTCAAAGATGGTAGCACCCACGACGGCGGACACCCCGCCGCCCCACGCGCTCTCGCCGGCCCACGACCCCGCCGGGTCCAGATAGGGCAGCAGCACGAGGAATCCGTTGAGGACCCACACGGCCGAGCCGAGGGTGAATATCACAGCCACGTCGTACGACACGTCCCAGACGGGGTAGCACAGGAGCATTCGCGAGATACCGCGGAGGGTGGCGCTGGTCGTGGCGGTGGTGCCGAGTGGAGCATGTGACGGTGAGATGGCTGCCGATGCGCGTGCCGAAGGGGTCAGGGCGACGGCGTGGCGGCCCTTGCGGTTGTCGCGGGAGCGCCAGAGGTGGTAGACGATGGCGCGGGCGCCGGGGGGAGGGGTGGGTGCTTGTGCCGGAGTCTCTGGCGAGGATGAGGGCTCTCTCTGCGGCGCGACCTCGCCTCGTACCTCGCGGCCATCATCGGCTGCGGGGGGACCAGGCGCGGGCTGCTGGCCGCTGCTCTTGTGCCGCTGGGGCTCGTGCAGCGGGATCAGACGCGTGGTGGGGTTCAGGAAGGGCACCGGGCCCGTGATCTTGTCTGCCGCGTAGTGCCGCCCGCGAAAGTGGGCGGTGTTGTGGTCCGTCATTGCGTGTCGGCTGAGAATGTTGCTCTCGGGCGTCGAGTGCAACAGACGCCCGGGCGAGAGGTTGCGGGGGCCGGTGCTTGGCGCGGAAGCCAAGACGGCCATGTGCATCGGGCGTGCGGTGGCGGGCCCGGAGTCTCTCTGTCTTTTGGTCCTGGGCAGGGTTGAAAGACAGAGGCGATGAAGCCAGGGCGTCTGTCGCGTCCCGCTGGAGGCGAGAGGAGCGGCGATTACTAATGCAAGATAGTGTGTTACTACTAGTAGTATTGTCTACTGCTAGTATGTCTACTGCTAGTATGTCTACTGCTAGTATGTCTACTACCCCAATGCCTGTCTGGCGAAACTGCAGAAGCGTTCATTCCAATACACTGCTTTGACAAGGAAAACTCGAAACATCAAGGCTTGGACACGCCTAGCTGTGCCACAAAGCCGGCAGGAGGAATTCCTCAAAGAAAGGACACACAGATGGTAATTCAGCGGCCGCAAGGCTGGAAAGAGCATCTCCACGTCAATGTTTCTTGAAGACCCCGAGTCTGCGCGTATCGTCGGCCATGGACTCAACGCTGGTGAGACAGAGCCCCCCTCGTAGTATCTTTGATACAACAGAGGGCTTTGCTCTCCTGAAAGAGACCATGATCACCGTCGTGCGTTGGCTCGGTGAGGGCCTCTGGCATTTTCGAGCCCCTCCTATTGGCGCGTTCCAACCACCGAGGTGTGGCGCTCGTGGTCCAGTGAGAGCTAGTAGGTGAGGGCAAGAGTACTTGTGCACACTTCTGCAGGTCAAGGGATGAGCCTAGCACTGAGAGAGCTGACGAGATGGAAGGTGAGCTGCGGCGCATCCGGGAGAAGGAGGCAGCAGTGGCCTCCAGAGGCGTGCAGGGGGCACGAATCACTGGTGCCCCTGGCACAGCACACGGCTTGTTACTTCATTTGACACTCTAGTTCAATGCTGAGTAAGACTTCCCGGAAGCGCCAAGTGACATTGTTTTGAAAGCATTGTGGACAACTTCGAAGGTGCGGAAAGCGAGTCACAAGCTGGGTGCAAGTTTCGTCTGCTGCGTAGCTCAAATTCGTCGTCTCAATATTGACCAGTCTGAATCTCGTGACACACACACACACACACATATATATACATGGTTAGATCCTTTTAACGTCGGCCGAACAATGATCCCCCGGTTCCTGGAGTCCTTCGGTTCAACAAATCTCGGGCGCAAGCCCTGGTCGTAAGCATTGTGCTGTTACCCCTCATGCTGAAGGCGTGACGGTGAGGCTCGGGGGGAAGGTGCCGTTGAAGTTGGGAGCCGAGCGCGAGACAAGCTTGACGCCCGCCGGTGCGGTCAAGTTGCCGTTCAGAGCTGAGCGGGCGACCTTCGGGTCGGCTGGCTCGGTCTCGTTGAGGATGGAGCGGGAGGTCTTGGGGTGAGACACGGTATCGTTGGCTGAGGGTCTGTAAACAAGACCCTGGGGGGCGGCGGCAGCAAGGCCAGCCAGTGCGATGATGGGTGTGAAGAGCATCTTTGCGGGAGTGTCTCTGAACGAACGACGGCAGGTAATCCTGGCTGAAGAGGGACAGAAAAGAATGTCAATGTCCTTGGAGGCTTGTGGAAGGCGGATTGGATGAGCAAACTGAAATCATTCACCGTTGGCGAGCGGTGACGGGAATTTTATACATGTGGGCTTCGCTCGCGATGGCTAGGACCACACGGCGGGGACGAGTAGCGGTGGTCCGGCCCTGGCTAAACGACTCAGAAGCTGTCAAGTTGGGACGCCAAGTGAATGGTACCCAGAAACTTCATTCGATAAGGGGGGATCCTCATTTGGATATCAGGGATTATCCACCAGACCGAACAAGTGCTACCCACCCATCTGCATGTTTGTCCAAGATCTACATAGTACGCCCAACAGACTGGGTCCGAAGTGTCGGGTTGATAGCAAAGACTTGAGGGCCCGGCCAGGGATATAAGCGCATAAGGTTTGGCCAATTCCTGTCTTGATGCTTAAAGCATTGACAAGTATACGGCTCGGCACTTTCAGCTGTCAAGCTGCCCTGCATTCCTTGGCGCCTGTCATACACTATTCAGCCGCATGCTATAGCCCAAGCTGGGCTGGGCACAAACAGAAGACGCACAGGGAAACCAAGCATCGCCAAGGCGGACCTTATCTAAAAAACGGGTCCTCCCAGTCGCGGAACCAGCGAGGAAAACCCCCCACCGATTTGTGTTTCTAGTAGATGTGTGGCTAACATGGCAGGCCAGGGCCAGGCCAGGCTTTTCTTCCCGTGGCGCTGGCGCCCTTTCTCAATCCGAAACTCTCATCTGCCCTACGCAGCGCGGGTTCAGCCCTGCCATCCGGCTGTGCTTCTATTCCTGTCGCCGGCCAAGAGTGTTTCGAACAAACTTTTTTGCCTTCCTTTCTCCTGCAGCTTTGCCTAGACTCGGGCCCGGTATGGCGGCGTGGGAATGACAGTCCTGCCCTGGTTCCGACTCGGGTGCCTCTTTTTTTTGGTCTCAAAATCTGGGGCCGCATCTCAAGGATGACTGACTCCCAGATCAGGAGCCATGTCCACTTGTCTGGGGCAATGATAGACTATCGTCGGAGATCGAAATCCGTCAAACAAGCGAGAAACTCTAACTAGAACCGCGATGAGCGCCCTTCCTTGAACCCTAATCTAGACGCGGTCCAATCATGCGTGCGAACCTGGGTCCCCTGCGCCATATGGGGCGATTAGGTCAGATGATGGGATTCTGTATCGGAGACTACACACAATGCATCATCCATCCTTTTCTATCTTTGTTTGGTTTGTTTCTTTCATTGCCGCAATGATCTTGCCACGATTCTTTTACCTACAACTCTGTGTTGTCATGTTGAAGGGCAGGCAAATCCTTATTTTTTATATTTGTGTCCCACTCCCACTCTAGTCACTCTTGGCTGGATCCTCAAGTTTTTCCCCTTGATGAGTACTCTCTGTTTCTTTCCTCCGTTAAAGGCTTTATGCCCCAGACCATGGGGCCGCATAATCGTTGCAGGTAGAAGCAACACGCTGTTGGTGTTGTCGGCCAAGGGGGCATCACGGCTTCAGCCTTAGGTACTTTTCCATTTTGTTCAACGCGATGATTCTATAACCCGCAATCTTGCTCTCTTCTAAAGAGTGTTCTAAAGAATCTAAATCTGTTCCCAGTTGTTGCTATAACTCGGACGCCAGGTGGGCAACAGTTAGCGAACGCACTTGGAGGGCTCTCAGAAACCTTTTTCATTAATGAATTTAGCTAGATCCTTCTAACTCCCCCAGGCATGCACCCAGTATAGCCTCTCCTATATTATCCTAACCTACTTACTTATTTATTATTAATGTTTGAAAATATATTAACAATTATTTATACTTTACTACCTATTAAAATTGAAATATACTTTTGAACTTTAAAAGTTTAAAATTATAATAACTAATAATAATAACGGTGGTTGGGTCACGAATTGCAATCCGTGACCCAACCAACACTGATCAGTGCTTGCTTTGGGCGAGCACCAATTAGCAAGGTTGACGAGGCAGGCTTTTCCGACCTTAAGTAGGTCCGACTGCGCTAATCAGTACCGGCGACGATACTCCGTGTTGCAAAACACCATCTATCATCAGACGTACTCATCGTATCGTTCAGTGTAGAGGCCAGCGATACTCTCCTTCGTTATCCTTTCAATACGCGCATCCATCACGCCTCAAACTTCCTCAAGAAACGGTACTGACTGATTGGCTGTATGACTCGGTACACGACTTATTGTTTGTTCTCAAGATAACAATGATTCAGCGGAGCGGGACGTGTATCGAGCATGCGAAGCGTGCGAGATATGCGGCCCGCGTAGCGTTCTTACCCAGCGTAATCACCCGAAAGTTATCTGAGTCTGGATTGGTCCGTTCAGAATCCTCAAGTCTGGATTGGTCAATGATGATGTACCTCTGAAAGTATTTAGCCGAGAGGAAATTGTTAAGAAGACATGTCGTTGAAAATCGTCCGTTGTTAAAGAGGAAGGCGCGAGCCGGAAGGGGGCGTGGGCCGGAAGGGGGCGTGGTAAGGCGCTGCAGGCTTAGCGCCGCAGGCAGGGGGTCCTAGGGGGGAACCCCCTAGAAACAACAAAAGGACGCCTTCAGAACAGACTGAATCTATTACCAAGTTGCTTTAAAATAGTTAATTCGTATTATTTAGCAGTTTCTATGGTATTAATGATGAAGAGGCGTGGTTGATATGGAGCGTGCTTGGGTTGCTTAGTCAGCCAGGGGCTGCAGCCACTAGTGCCTGCTGCAGATGGTTTGCTTCCTGCATACTATTATTCCCACTAATGTTAACCATTAATATCAACTTTTTTCCTCTAACCTATATCTAATTCTTTCCTTATTAACTGATTCCCATCATTAGAAGTGATTCCTATTGCTAAAATATCCTCCTGCAGTCTTTATAGCTATGCTTAGTATGTTGGCCGCTGCTGGCCCTCCTCCTCCTAACCCGCCGGGTAGTAGTGAGGACCCTTTTAAACCCTACAAACGTAATGCTCGTAACAATAGTGAGATCTATGATTATAAGATTGAGGGCGTTGCCAAGCAGTATTATAGCTACTAGAATATTAAATCCCTCACGCAGTTTGCCCCAAAGCGTGGCAAGCAGCCAGTGAAGAACTGCTTTACCTATTGGTCTGCCCACTAGGCTATAAAGGCAAGACCCCCTATCCTTATCTATAGAAATTTCTGCTAAATACTCTATAGTCCCAAGGATCTACTGTTTAGCGGGCCCTTTCCGCCCTCTCTCTGCCTTATCGTTGGGTAGCTATAGAATCGATGTCCCCTCCTGAGGGTGCTAACCCTGCTAAACGCCGAGAGTCCCAACACCCGGCTCATCTTCAGCCCCATTGCCTAGCACCCAGTCTCACTATACAACCCAGTTAGCATGAGGAGCCTGCTACTTTTGGGTATCGTCCACTTGCCTGAGCTACGCAGGAAGTTATTGAAGTTGCCCCGCTGTTAAGCCAACCTGCCGGTAGTGAGGTTGAGATGGAGTCCCCAACCAGGCAGCCAAGGTATAGTTATAGCACTTTGCCAACCTGTGGTTGATATCCCTAACGCGGGTTGATCCTCCCAAGCTGAGGCATGTTAGGTTCTGGTGTTGATTGTGATAGGCCTACTTCTTAGATCTTTGAAGGCCAGACTAGCATTCGTTGTGGGCTCTCTGAGCTGTTCCACCGTCGTGGACGCGTTGAAGGATATACTGATGCTGAGCAGCGTGCTCATGATTGTTGTCTTGCTGAGTAGCGTGAGCACCGGCACTAGCGTTGCTACGGTGAGATCCCAGACCCTATACAACTAACCCAGGCCTTCCTTAGCTAGCAGCAAGCTGCTGTGGGTGTTCCAGGTGGTGATGATAATGGCGACTGGTTTGAGTGTTCGACCTGTGGCATTTGCCGCTACCCTCGGCTATGAAGTAGTACTCACCCGGAGATCTGTATCTACTGTGATGATGTTGATAATGAAGAGTAGCTAACCCCCTGGGATGATTAGTTTAGGTTGATCTGTGTTGGTTGCTTTTGTGAGTTTCCTCTTGCTGAGTTCCGCCCTGTGGCTGATGAGGATCCTGTTGACTACTGCTGTGAGTGTATTCATCAGCTTACCCAGGGTACTTAAGATGAGGGCGAGCGAGATAATGGTGATGATGGTTTCCTGCCTTAGTCCCAGATATCATTAACCTAGTCTTCCTGGGGTGGTAGTAGAACGCTACGCCGCAAGCGGAGTGGGCCAGTATATCTCGCACGTGAAGCGTGCGAGATATACGTCCCGCTCCGCTGATCCCTGGGCCGCTGGGTGTGCGAGTTGACGATTGGCGAGTTGACGATTGCTTCGGGCTGGCAATACCGGTAGAATGTAGATACTAGGGCTGACAATTGAGCCAGCGGCCCCAAGGTCTATTTTTAAACCGGTCATACTCACCTTTCGAAACATGCCTAGAAACATTGAATATATAGAGCCGTCTGTTGGATGGGTCACGTATTGCAATACGAGTGGGGTGTTGTTCTTGTATTTCTCTCTGTCTCGAGTAGTGGGTGCAGTGGGCGTAGCCCGCCAGCTATCTCGGGTCTATATAGTGGGTGGTAGTTGCTTAGTAAGCAACTACGCCCTCTGGCTACAGTACGGTGGCTGTAGCGATAGCCCACCAATGTGCTGTTGCACACTACTATTGCCACACCGTCCCATCACAGTGTATAGATTTGCCTGTAAGTGAAAACCTCTTCCCGAACTGCCATTCCAGACGAGGGCTTCCGATCAGGAGTACTGCTCTTAAGACACCTCCTCAAACAACCCCTGGGCTCCAATTTAAGGCTTTAACATTGATGAAGAGGCTCAGCATACGCGCCAGATCTCCAGGAGATTGCCCCCACCGACAATTGAGGTAAGGACATGTTCTACGAGGACCTCACCAAAGACCTAGCGAAGCTTACTGAGGCTAATGCATCTAAGCAGAGTAGCATGTTCAAGGCGGTGGAAGCTACGGGCAAGGGCAAGGTCTTTCCGGTCGTCTTCGTCTGCTGTTCTAACAGCTAGGTACTCCCAGAGCTGTGGGCTACCCACATGGAGAATTCATAGAGGATAATCGGTCAAACAGCCTTGCAACCACCTCTTTCAACTCTTAGGAAGATCTCATACCGATGCAGGACATCAAAAACAGGTTATATTTCCAGAGAAACGAGCGTCGACGCTTCCTGAAGACAGTGCTTTCACATGGCGGGGGAATTCAGACCTATTTCTAGGAGCGCATGTGTCATGTGGGTAATATCAGTCTCGAGAATAGCATAAAACCCAAGTTCTATTACACAACGCTACAGTATGACAATCTTGGCAATGCATAGCTGACACCCATCACTGAAAGCGATCAATCACAACTTGCTCTTCGTTCTCGACTGGCCGCGCTCATCCTTGTACGTGGCGAGTAGGTTCCTTTTACTGTCACCACCATGCTCGACCGCAACAGGGGCATCAAAGATGGTAGCCCCGGGCTTCTCTCTCCTCTTGTCCGCCTCGACGTAGTCTCTCTCGCCTTCGCCAAGGTATATCTGTCGAGGCCTCCATATCTTGACGCCGGAAGGGTTCAGCATCTGCTGTCTCCAGTGAGCGAGCCATCCCACGCATCGCGGGACAGCGAACAGGACCGGGTAAAAGTCGAGAGGGAAGCCCATTGCTTGGTAGATAAGGCCGGAGTAGAAGTCGACGTTGGGGTACAGGTTCCTCCTCCTCATGAATTCGCTCTTCCTGGCATAGTCTGCGAGTGTCAAGGCCGTGTCGAGGAGCTTGTTGCGGCCCGTTACCTTGAAGACCTCCTCTGCTAGCTGGCGAATCGCTGTCGACCGTGGGTCGACGTTCTTGTAGACCCTGTGGCCAAACCCAACCAGCACACGCTCACGCTTCTCGACCTTGGCCATAAATGCCGGGACGTTCTCGGGCGAGCCAATCTCAATCAGCATGCGGATAGCGCTCTCTGAAGCTCCTCCGTGAGACGGTCCGTAGAGCGCGGCGCATCCGGCTGCGACTACGGAGTAAGGGTCGACCAGGGAGCTTCCAACCTGCAAGACAGTGGCGGTGGAGCAGTTCACCTCGTGGTCAGCGTGGATAATGAACAGTGCATCCAGGGCCTTTTCCAAGACGGGGTGAGGCTGGTATTCGGTGCCTGAGAGATTGTCGAGCATGTAAAGGAAGTTGCCAGTGTAGGACAGGCCGTGGGCGGGCCGGTTGAAGGGCCGGCCCTGGCGCATCCTGTATGAAGCAGCTGCGAGGGTTGGTGCCTTGCCGATGATCCTCAGGATTTGCTTGTCCAGAAGCTTCAGCGACTCGAGGTCCCCTGTCGCAGCGTTTGTGAACAGCTTCTGGCCCGCCAACGAGGGGTTTGACTCGGGGGCGAAGGCTCCAAGGGTCGCAAATGCGGACGTCATCATGGCCATGGGATGCGAGTCGTACCGGAAGGACTTGAACATGTCCTCGATGTCCGTGTGAACGTAAGTGTGGTGCATGACCTCGTTCTGCCAGCCCCGGGCCTGGGAAGCCGTTGGCAGCTCCCCGTAGAGCAGCAGGAATGCAGTCTCGAGGAAGTTGCTCTTGTCGACGAGCTGCTGGATGGGATAGCCCCGGTATCTGAGGATGCCGTCCAGGCCATTGATGTAGGTGATTTTGCTCTGGACGACAGCGGTGTTCATGTACGCCGGGTCGTAGACCCGGAGCCCCTGCTCGGTCTCATCTTCTGCCCTGTTGCCCCCCGATGGGGCCTTGATGTTCTTGAAGTCGGTTGCAAGTATGGAGTTGTTCTTGATGGGAACCTCGTACGTCTTTCCTGTGCGGTTGTCGACGACGGTCAGGGATGGACGCCTGCTGATGGCGACCATGGTGCTCGATATTGCCGGGGGACGAAGCGCAGGCAAGGAGGGGAATGCTGGGGCCGCTGGTCCCTCCACGTAGTGATGGAGGAGGACAGGTGATGGGGGCTGCGACAGTAACAAGTGAGACATCAATGGACGGCAGGATATACGACGAGACAAGTGGCAGCTGGCATGTGAAAAGAAAAGGTCGCGAGTGTTGGATGCATGTTCCGGGACCCGTCAGCGCGGCCGAGAGTAGCCGCGTTTCCCGGACCTCGGCAGAAACTCGCTTGGGCCAGACCTTGACCGCTGGGGCTCGACCACCAGAGGCTCCATTTCGACCCCCGAGTTCTCGAGCTCCGGCATTCTGTCCTTCCTGCTGACGCATTCTCACGACATCACGTGCAGCCAGCCCTGGGGCGTGGCAATGCCGACGGGCCAGCCGACAGGTGGGACACATCGCCCTTATTGGGGTCTGACCCTTCCGACGACCATGAGAGATGCCTACACTACTTGCAACGTGCTCTGGGATGAACAGCGGCCGAAAAGGGTGGTGAACATTATGGTACCTTGGTCAGCCTGGCCGTGATCCTCAGTTGCCCCCGCGGAACTCGTCGCCGAGTGGTCCCTGTCTGGTCCATATGTTCATGCCCATCTTCTGCCCCGTGGTCACTGGCAATCCAGCGTGCAGTGTCCTCTCGTCGCCCATGCCATTCGGGAGTAGGTTCTCCCAGTACACCGCGTTGCCCTCGATCGGCCTGAAGGTCACTCCGTTCTCGTACGGCTCGTCGCAGTCCAGCGTGGCGCACCATCGAGAATCCCTCGGCGCGTCCAGGATCGGAAAGTTGGTCCCACCCCCGGTCGTGTCGTTGGATACGTGCACATATGCGAAGAAGCTTGACACGCGGTTCCCGCCCAGTTCTATAGCCGCATGTGCAGGGTTGGTAAACCAGTCAGTGTGGAAGTGGTACCGCTCTCCCGTGCCGTACTTGACCAGCTGCAAGGGCTCGACATGGCTGCGCCGGACATCGTAGCCTTGGAAGGCGAGTGCCCGATGCTCAATGCAGCGGACGACGTCGTCTGGTGCCACGGATGTGGACTGTGACGTCCGCACCGAGTGCGCCCCATCGGCGCCCGTGACCCCGGAGCGCGAGAAGCTATCCTTGCTGCAGAGGAGTTATTCAGCAGTGAGCACGGGGATCCAGAAACGGGCAGGCGATGCTCACGTCACCTCCTGTAGATGCGCCCTCTCGCTTGGAGTGATGAAATTGTGAAGGTATGCAACCAACGGTGACTTGGACACCAGTGAGACGGCGTACGGAGGGTGCTCGCAGACGTATTCATCGGTCATGGGCTTCTGGGATGCGCTCGCCCTGCCGAGGATGGCAGCTGCAACGATGAGAGATGCCACTAGTTTCATGCTGGTGTCTTTGATCACAAGGAGGCCAAATATAAGCAGGCAGTAGGCCGATGTTGGGTGTCGTTGTCACTCCTCGCGTGGCCGGAGCGGCTCCTCGTTGCCTTTTGAGATTGAACCCACCGGGTTGAGGAGCTTCGAGTGTGCACATGCAAGTCTCCGAGGCACGTCTGTGGGGATTTATGGATGAAACATTGTTGGCCCCCTTGGGCTGGCCCCGGGTTGCGCCTGGAGTCTCATCGTCGCCCGGGCGCTTCCCAAGTCAGCCCATCAGGGGTCGGATCCGTCTGATCAACAACTGGCGCGACCCCGGATGCTGCAACCTCGTCCACTCAGTCTTCTGTCCGACGACCACAAGCCCACCCACACCCTTGCAACCCCGCGCTTCACCTCGTAGAAAAGAAGCTTCAAGTTCTTTGCCACGTACGCTCCTGTCTTTTTTGTAGTCGTGATTCCAGCAAGGCGACTTCTACCGCCAGACAGTGCACCTAGTTCGTCGCAATGAAAGTCACCACGACATGCTCAATCATCAGTCTCCTAGCCCAATCCGCCCTGGCGAAATGGCCAACAGTCGATGAAAACACTTTTCGTGATGCGATCGGCACTAATGAGCAGACATTGGTAGCATGTGAGTCGAACCAGCGGAATAAATATCACCGCGGGCAAATCTAACAGGGGTCTGTCGACAGATATTCTCGTAAGCACTTGAGCCTGCCCTGGCCAAGATTGGTAGATGTGTTAACTTACTGGATATTCATACAAAGACAGCTGAGTAGGTGATATACTTCAGTGGGCTTTATGAGGCAGGCAGAAGGCTTACAATCAACAGTGAAGGCTATGCGGATCTTGAAGGGGACTGGCTGTCGGTGCAGGGCTCGGTAGAGGAGAACAGGGTACTTGCCGTAGACTGCTCCAACCACCCGAAGCTATGCCGCGACTTCGACGTCGTCTCCTTCCCTACCATCAGGCTTCACCGGAAAGACGGTACATTTGATCGATATCGAGGGCCACGGAGAGCAAGAGAGTACGCCTGGAGACATTCTGAATAGCTTCAGTTCCCCTGAGACTAACCAACGGCGCCAGGATCCACGCTTACCTCGACCGTATGAGGAGACCGCAGTTATCAGTGGTGGACGAGAGCAACATCACCTCCTTTGCAAGCACAGATGACTTGGTCTTCATCGCTCAGCTCTTGGATCAGGACAGTGCACTCCAAAGCCTCTATGTGGATGTTGCGGACCAGTACCGCGACCGGTACTCATTTGCAGTTGGGCCAGCGGCGTCCCAAAGCTCGTCTCTGCAATGCATCAACAGTTTGAATCAGGAACAGTTTTCTACCACACAACTTTCGAGCCCGACAGCGATCGAGGCCTTCGTCAAGCAGTGTGCGCGCCCCTTGGTACCGGAGCTGACTAGACGCAATGAACCCGAATACATGCGGGTAAGTTTGTGATTAGACTTCTTACGCCATGGGATCATGGGTCGCAAATCAGAGTCTAACCATCATGTTACCTCACTTAGATGGGCAAAAGCATCGTGCACTATTTCGTATCCAACGAAGAGGAAAGAGAAGCCTATGTGGCTGATATCAGGCCACTCGCCAAGAAATTCAAGGAATATCTCATTTTCGCAACCACGGATGTCAATCAATACCCCGAGATGCCCGCCGTCATGGGCCATCAAATCGCATCGGCAAAGGTGTTATCAGTCTCGAGCCCTAGCACCGGCGCTGTCTACCCATACAGAGGTAGCAAGGACCTGACGTCTGCTGTGGTGGAGGCCTTCTTGAACGATATCAGCGCGGGTAAGGTTAAGCCGTGGGATGGGATGGCTATGACTGAAGATGAGGATATCAAACACGAGGAGCTATGAGGAGAATCAGGCGGTGCTCCTCGAAGCCAACACAAAGTTACATGTAACAACTTCAGCTTGATATAATCTGAATGTGGGACAATTGGCGTTGCGTTTGCATTTGGCAGTGGGGATCATGCGGCCCGAGTACCCATCGTGATCATTTGACGTGGAGTCGGTGATTTGCGCTTACCTTTCTCCTACCTTCGGTGAGATACTTTCTTACCTCCCTTGAGAGGCCTATAATGCGTATCTGTTCTCGGAGGACTACTTGCCCCTGAGCAACATCCTACGCGGATACCTGCAACACCTTGAGACCGGGAAGTCGCATTCCAGCACTCCCCAACAGATCAGGACGCCAGAGTCGCATATTCACTGCCAGAAGGGCATAATTCATCACAAGAGGACAATTCAAGGGCTCAATATCGTTTTATAGCTCACCATGTTGCACACATAAAAGCAGAGGGTACACCACACGTCTACCCACTCATCTTTGATGCCTTATCAAAATATCACCTAAGCCTCCAAGTATCATTACCTATGAACTAACAAATACTAGAGGTATTATATATAGGTATTAGTTTGTCGAGACCCACGGTCATATGGATTGAAACTGGTGCTTAAAGCACAATGGTGTTCGATCCTCTCATCAGTCAAGACCGAAGGTTTGGTTCTTCAAAACAGCTTGACTTTAGGTACCTCCGATCGGGACAAACCTGGACTTAATGGCTGTGAAGTTGTTGAAATGGCAATATTGATTAGAAATCCGAGAGAGGTGAGTATAGAACCTCTTCGCAATATTATTACAACCTTCTAGGTGGAACCCCATCATGTGTGGCACCGAAGTAATTACTCGTCTGGAGCCAAAAGGCCCCAATGGAGAGAGATATCACCGGACCTTGTTAACAAGACTATCCAAAACCAGACCGCCAATCGAAGCCCCAATCAGAGACCCCTTGCCTCTGTCCCTAGGGTCCTTGCCCCTGGCCTTGCTTGCGGCAGCGTCAATAGCGGCAGCCCCCAGGGCAGCAGTGGCAACCCTCTTCCAAGCGTCAGTCTCCCGATCCTTGCGACCCTTTTGTTTGACAGCTTCCATGGCACCGGCAGCCAGTGCAGCTTTTCCAAGGTTGGCCGCGGCCGATCGCCGCCTTCCGTGGTCGCCTACGCCGGGTCGTCGGCTTTCACGACGGCTGCCCCGATGCTCCTCTCGTCTGTCCTCGCTTCGGCTGCGGGCCTCGCCTGACCTGTCCGAAGCGTGCCTCCTCCTGCCCCTAGGCTCCTTGGGAGCCGACATGTCGCTGTCTCCGTATCTGCCCGGGCTGTTTGTCTTTGTCGCCTTTGCTGAGTTCCCAGGGCTGCGGCGTTCCTCGCTGCGGACGCGGTGGAGGCCCGACGGCGGCTCGTAGTACCGGTACTCGTGGCGTCGCCTGCCCTCACGGCTCGACTCCCGGTGCTTCAGAGAAGGGCGAGGAATCCTGTCCCTATCATGAACATAGTCGACAAGATCAGGGCCACGGCTGTGGCCGCTCGAACTTTCCCTGTCACGGCGACGGCTTGAGGAGCTGGAGCTGGAGCCCGCAGTTGCTGCCGTAGAGTCCGCGTTTCTCATAGTTGGATACCTAGGTAGGTACTAGGGAGAGTGAGGTTACTGGACATGGGCATAGGGAGGACTTGTGTTGGAGGACTGTGGCACCAGGAATGAGGCCCTCCAGGTTGAGGAGCCCTGCTGGTTATGATATAGTCGTAGCTGGCGCCGGCGAAGCCATACCACCTCACCAGTCAGTCACCATGCAATACGACGCTCCCGTATCTCGACTTTGCTTTACGGTCTTTGGGCATAAATTGGGTTCGAAAAGTCTCCTTGGGATTGACGATGGGCGTGCCAACCGGCCCAGTTTCAGGGCTCAACTCCAACTTTTCGACCGCATGTGGGTGACTGTGGCCCAGGAATTTGAGGGCACTAGCGACCTGTCAGCCGGGATACCATGCGCATGCAGTCAAACCCGTCGTCAAACACGGGGCCTCCACGGCAGAACCACCGATCTAGGATCCACTGAGCAGTAAAACTCTATCCTAATAATCTTTCGTTAGTGGTTCCATCGAATCGCCCCTTGCGCTGAGTACTGGACCCTGAACGCCCATATCAAGACTAGCCGGTCAAGATTGAGTTTTGCATTTCCAAGTTCGTCTGCACACCTGACCCACGCCCACAGCCGCAGGCCAACAACGTCTCATGTCCGGTGACGTAAGTCAAGTTGCACCGAGAATCGAGGTCAATAACAGAGGTTTTATTTCTGTTATCTCTCCTGGGTAGACTTCGGCTATCCGGAACTCTGAGAGCGCGTCACTACACCCTCATGTGAAAACTATGATTGAGACTCCCAGAGTCAACACCTGCAGTCGGCATCAATGCCGATGCAGCACGACTAGAATCTCGCGGGAAGCCGACTGCAATCAACCTAGTCAGATGTTTCTCCTGATTTGGATGAGTCCTGGATGCTGTGCTGGCAACGTCCATGCTCAAGTATCCTATCTCCCGGGATGGACGTGGCATGCGGAACGTCCATGCCATGGCCCCCATCTATCCGCGACGTTAGAAACGGATAGTACTCAGGGTGTCGATATGTCTAACTCCTCAGCGGTTCGACGAATCGTAGCCACAGACTCCGTACCAGTCGGCGTCTCAAGCGACACACCTGCACGCCGGCAGGGGCGGATGGTGTGCCCGGATGGGCTGGTTTCGAACCATAAGGGCATTGATGCTTAATATGCATACACACCAGAGCTTTTGATTACTTGTGTCATGGATTTAGTAGTGCATGACATGTCCGAGTACAAAGTGTTTTCATAAACGGTGTGGTCCGAGCCTTCTAACCTTGACAAGTTGCCATCACACATGCGCGATGCATGCTCGCGATGGTGGGTCTAGAAGGATAACATGGCACCTGCCTACACACGAGTCGGTACTCTAATGGAAACTCCGTGCTATGGTGGTCCTAGACTTGAAACGGGCTTTGAAATTTGCAACGTTGGGGGCTTAAGAGCTTGTGCTTCACACGTGCTTTGATATATGCCACCCTTTGCGGTCAGTTGTGAATGTACTCTAGCGATCTTGACATCGTGTAAAACACAAGTAAGGTCAGAATCTTTTATGCTGATGAAACGGAGAGCAGCGGCCATTGTATATGTATTAAAAATCAGATGCTGAACCGGGAATATGTCTCCGATTGGCGGGTACACGCCGCCATAACGTCGATACTAGTCTTTCGGTACTGCCCCTGTACTTACCACCGACTGACGGAACTATTGCGGCTCTCCTATGTGACATGAGTGTCCTTCAACCTCATAATTTGGCCTCTACTCGCCTTCTCACTGGCTAGATAGTCTCCTTGCATCATGTATACTGAGTATGCTCTCGACGTCTCACATCCACACTTAGCACGGACATTACTCACAAAAGCCTCTGAGCTATGCCATGACCTGGGCTATCACCACATCGAATACAAATCGAAGTGCCCAAAGAGATTTAGCTCATTAAAATTATCTCTTTTGGCTCTTGTACGTCATGGCCAAGGCCTTTGTCACTTCGCCTTGCCTGAGATACCTTCACCAGAACTCGCAACTGGCGATCAACCATCAGAGAAGACATGTATATCTATCATTGTTCTTAGTGCGAAAATCGCGCGTTGCCAGGATAGTTGCCTATACACGAACTTCTGTACAGCTCGGCTACCAGATCACGTACGACGCTCGCACGTCTGGTGCACATCTTAGGGGTTCAACTCAGGCAGGTCTATGAAGAAATCAGGGCCAAGGTAGAAAAGGTAAAATCGGATACGTGAGACAAACTATCAGGAGTAGTTTCTTATCTGTTCATTTGATATTACTCGAATACCGCTCCTCACCTTGGTCTATCGAGCTGCCCCCGCGCCTGGCAACGTCTTCGATTTTCAACGGTCAGTGGGTAGAGAACGTCCAGGCCACCACGGGCACACTTGAAGGCTTTTTGGAGCTGGTACAAGACGATAATGGACATGTCCCGGTCAGTTTCCATGAGTGAGTTAGCTCCATCCAGACCTTGTAGCCTCGACGTCTACTGCTATTTTTAGATTATCCCGGCGCCGACAAGTACGGTGTTCTGTTATACTCTCCGACACCCGTTCGTTGTCATTTTCTACCACATTATTGAGAACATAAATAACGTCGACTTGGCCTGTCTTTGATACTTCAACGCTCTGCTTATGATGGCTGCGCCCGGCTCTCCCGACGCCTCTACGACGTGGCATTGCAGTACTTTGAGTTCCGAGAAGGGGTCTATGGGGCCAGCGCAGAGATGGACTCATGTCTATCAATGACCGATATATCTGTGTTCAGTTTGGCAAATGGATAACAACGGATTGATGATCCGGGATAGTCTCGGTTTTGCTGCTTCAGACAGCGTTGAAGAATAGACAGGAAAGCATCCCTCTGGTGGTATCTTGCAGCCAGATGGTTTGCCCTTGTGGTAATGAATGAATCCCCATGTAAACGGATGATATCCTACATGTACATCGTGGGCACAAAACTGGGTAGATAATCACAAGACAACAGTTAATAGAAACCTCCACCACTCTCACGACATCCATAGACTCTTATAACACCTACCTAGGTATGGTATGGATGTGGCGATGACGCACTCCTCGTCTTGGCGGCACATATATCTGATTTTGTGGGGGTGGATTTATTGCCTCTAACTCCTGTGCCAAACCTGAAATATGGCGTGGCGTGGAAGGTAGGCATGTGCCTTGATGAAGGGGTCTCAAGCGCAATGGTCCTGGTGGGGAAACCGATGCTCCAGAGGAAAGGCAGTGCGACGCTGTCGGGTGTGATGTTATGTATGCTGTATCCTCCAGAGGCAGGACACCATTCGTCAAAACACCTCGCCCCGGCCGTGCCGGCTTGCCCACCGCCGTTCGCTTGCCACGCAAGCCCTACGACGATCGACACCACCGAAACAAGTCGGAAACTGCCCCCGCTCGAATCCTCCGCCTGTCTGCTGGAGCCCGCGCCTGAGTGGAATGTGCACCCGGACTCCCCTGGCCAGGCGGCAGGCCGCGCTCGCGTATCAACGCACGCGAAAAATGCGATTTGCCGCCGCCAGGGGAGCCACGCCAGGCTTGGCCAGATGCTGGCCCCCGAGGCCGCACGCAGCCCAGGCTTCCGGAACCCTCGAGGCGAATGTGGTGGCAACCTGCGGCGAGGCTTCCGCATCGAAAACCCCCTCAGCTCCCGAGGGAAGACCCTGGCAAGGCAAGACAGCGCATTCATGCATGCGTGGCCGTGTAAACGCCACGGCGAAACTGCGATGTCAGCTGTGCTGCTCATCCCCGGGCGCTGCAGAGCGGCATTTTCATCCGCCGACATTTCCTTGTTCGACTTCTTCTCCGAGAGGTGGGCGAACCATCAGCGCAGCCTCGTCCTCCTCCGACTCTTGTCCCACCGCTTTCGAGTCCAATCCTCTCCCCACAGAGCAGACGTGGTCGATGATCTGAGCCAAGATGGGCTGGTTCCGGAGAATGAGGAACAAGTTCAGGAACAGGAGCTCCAAGAAGAGCACGCGGCCGGTGAGGTCCGCGGGCCACGGGAGCCCCTTCCACGACGTCCCGCGGGTGTCGGGGGCGTCGTCGCCGCCGAGGACGCCACCCAAGCAGGCGCTGTTCGAGGAAGACACCATCTCGCTCTTCCGCCCGTCCATGATGTCCGACCGCTCGGGCCCGAATCCGCACTTGATCTTCAACAGGACGCGGGGATACTAGACGATGTGGCCTGTCCGGGTCTGCCGGGCCAGCCATTCCAACACGGCGTACGATCTGGGAGGCGGTGCGATCGAGGCTTTCGACTCAGGTCCATCGAGTACCTGTGTATGGTTCCAATTTCCATGGGCGAGGACGCCTTCACGAAGATCGATTTTGCGTCGACCCCAGGGTGGCGGCTCCATCTACAGCTTGACGCTGTCTCCTCTCGGCGGCGAGTATCTCAAGCTTCATTTGAGCATAGGTTCGGAGTTTCTTTTTGGCGGCGGCGGCGTCGACGTCTTGGAAGGCACCGTCTCACTGGTCTTGGGCGAAGGCATGAATGGACTGGACTAGGAAATGCACTCAGCTGGGTGGGGAAGCAGATGTGCAAATACAACAGGTCTAGGTCCGGGGACCCGGGGATACATTGAGGTCTAGCTTCTATGGTCTATGTCTTGTCCGTCCATCTGGTTAACGCCGGCCATAACACGCGATCCTTCAGAGTGTCACCGCTGTCGACCCGAATGGGAGTCATCAGGGCTGCTCATCGGCCACTGCTTTCACAAAAGTACAAAGTTTTCTCATCATATCAGTTGCTCATTGACCTGTCGTGGGAAGACCCTCTACTCAATACGTGGACGCTTCGCAATGGGGGGCGCGTCTCCGCTGCTGAGGGGCCGAGACTTACCACCCTGCTTTCCGAAGTACTCGAGGCTGCCCTTGGGGTCAGCCTTCATGGTCTCGCCGCCGGACTGCCAGCCGGCGGGGCAGACCTCGCCGTGCTCGTCGGTGAACTGGAAGGCCTCGACGAGACGGAGGGTCTCGTCGACGTTGCGGCCGACGGGCAGGTCGTTGACGGTGATCTGGCGCAGGGTGCCCTTGGGGTCGATGATGAAGAGGCCGCGCAGGGCGATGCCCTCCTCCTCGATGAGGACGCCGTAGTCGCGGGCGATCTTGAAGTTCTTGTCGGCGACCAGGGGCAGCTTCAGGTCCTCACCGAGACCGCCCTGCTTGCGGGGGCGCTCGCGCCAGGCCAGGTGGGTGAAGTGGCTGTCGGTGGAGACACCCAGGACGGTGGTGTTGAGCTTCTCAAACTTGGGGAGCGCGTCGTTGAAGGCGAGGATCTCAGTGGGGCAGACAAAGGTGAAGTCCATGGGGTAGAACAGGAGGACGACCCTATGAGCGAGGTGAGCGAGGCTCCGGGTCGTAAAGAGGGCGCAGGGGGGGGGGGACGGTGAGGGAGGACTGCGCGTCCTTGCTGGGTGTCAGACTCACCATTGACCCTGAAAGTCCGAGAGAGACACCTCCTTGAACTCGCCGTGCTCAAGGACGGTGGTTGCCGTGAAGGCAGGGGCGGGCTTCTGAACAAATGCCTTGGACATGATGGCTGATGGTGATGGGGGCTGGTAGGGGGTGTGCTGTGCCAGGCGTGGTAGGTGAGGGAGTCTGGGGCTCGAGGCGTCTGCGGTCGCGAGGCAGGGCTGAGCTGGACGCTTTTGAGAGAGGACCGAGGGGTGGAAAACGTTGAGCAGATGCGATTAGATAACGCGTCCGATGACAGAAGCGCAGAGAATCAAGCCCACTTTTGAGGGTAGTGGGTGGTGTAGACTGGAGTCTGTGATCCCGATGTCGCAGGGCCTTTGAATGTCTGTGTGCTCGCGTTCTGTCGGCTTGGCCAAGATGTCGAGGTGAGATCCACACGGAGTGTCTGCGGTGGATACGAGCAGCGGAAACTTCTGGAGCTCCTGGCAGAGAGAGGGAGACAGAGGAGCGACAAAACTTTGAATCCCGACTTTTCCTTGATAAGTGACGATAACGCCATCAGACGCGACTCTGGTGGGGCCCTGCGCGTCTGACCCTTCCTTGTGGGCCTCGCCTTATTTGACGCAAAAGCCGCATGGACATTCCTTGACATGTACGCTACACAAAATCTCTATCTTGTTTGACACCACACATGGTACCTACACTACACCACACATGGTACACCATAGGCTCCAATTTAGTATTGCAAGCGGTCCCGTCCCACCGTCCCGGTCTCGTCCTCCATCTAGACAATCCACAATCCACAGTCTGACAGATGCACTACGCATGGACATACTTTGATAGGGAACATGGTAAAATCGGACTTATCCGAGGACCCCAGATAGCAAGCATACACTAGAAGCCAAGCTCGTTCCAAATCACCACTGACCTCACCAGATGGCGTTCTGAAGTGGGTCCCGCTTAATGAGTTTCCGAATGGCGTGATTCTGGATGACATGGCACAGATTTCATATGGTATGTCCATTGTGAGGGCTAAGATACCTATCTGCTTGTATACAGGAAGGGGTTTTTTTTTAAAAAAAAAAAAAATAATCATACAGAAGAATAGTAATGTTGCCACGGGCCCGATTCTTACAAAGACCCACCCCCAGCTTCGGAAGGATCAGATACCTTCATTCCTCTGGATGGGCCGGGCCACGGGGACAGGACAGGAGAGCATTCCTGTGCTCAAAAGAGGTGCCAGTGGTGAGGCCGATGGTTCCTCCCAGCACGCCCAGTGTTCAAGGTATCGGCAGAGCCACTGATTCCAAGGGGGGATTCCTATGCCCGGCCAGCAAATCAGTGACTGCGCTTCTTGCCGCGGCACCCAGAGGTAGGCTTCGAGGCAGCCGAGGTGGCAGCCGAGGTGGCAGCCGAGGTGGCAGCCCGAGTAGCAGTGGTCAGGGTCGTTGGCGCCGGGGCTGGGGCTGAGGCTGCGGACTGAGCCGGGGCTGAGGCCTGGCCCTGGCTGTTGGAACTGCCAGTCGACGAGGACGATGCGGCATTGCTGCTGGCACCGCTGGCACCGCCGGTCCACACGGCCGGGCCGGGCATGGGGAAAGGCTTCATTCCGTTGTAGATGCTGAAGTTAGCATAGTCGTCGGTGGACTTGTATGCGCCGGGGAACTTGACGGTTGGGCCAGGGGTGCCGCTGCCGCCCCCAGTGACCTTGACCTGGACGCAGGACACATAGTGCTCTGGCTGATTCATGAAAGACTTGTGGACGCCTGGGGGGTGGTGGTGTCAGACTGTTTGCTTTCTTCTGTTTTCTATCCCAAGTGCGGGGGCCCGTTGACTTACCAATGTGCTCGAAGCGCATGAGGTACTCGCCCGAGGGGGTGTCCTTGGGGATGGTGGCATTGAGCGTGTTCTTGTCCCAGGTGCACCAGGCGTCCTTGGTCAAGTCTCCGCCTTGGTTGCACACGCCCGTCTCAGCGATCTTGAACCAGTCGCCAGATCCGTCGTAGCTCTTGACATCGCCGGGGGCCTTGGACATGTAGAACAGTGCAGGGCCTGTGTAGAAACAAAGCACGGACAAGTCAGCCACACGTTGATGTAGATGCACATGTGCTTATCCGAGGGCCGGTCAGAGGCTTACCAGGGTGCTGCATGGTGGCCCCGACGCCAAGCTTCACCGTCACATCGCTACCCGCGGCGACCTCCAGGACGTCAGTCTTGCCAGCATTCGAGAAGGCGCCCTGGTTGCATCGGGCATCCTCTCCCTTGTCGATGAAAGAGTTGTCACGGATATCCGCGGCAGGGTTCGAGGACAGCTTGATGGGGTTGTACTTGGTAGGCCGGGTAAAGTCTCGAATGTACTTGAATGATTGGCCAGCGGCGCCGTTCACCACGACCGAGTCGAAGAAGTAGTGAGCCGATGCCACCTGGGCGAGGGCAACAAAGACAGCAGGTGTAAGTCTCATGTTGTCGGTTGGGCTGGTGAATTGAATGAGTGAATGAGTGAGTGAGTGAATGGATGAATGAGTGTGGAGCCAGAACTTGAACTTCAAGTTGAGAAAGAAACGAATGTGTTTGCTCGGAAGCGTGAGTGATGCCTGTAGGAGATCATGTTTTGATCCAGACGATCCTCAGTGCTGGTTATATACCCATCATCATCGCCAACAAGTCCAGCTGCATGCCAAGATGGCATTCAAGGCATCTGGACTACCCCATAATCTCACGATATGCCCTTCTAGGCGCTGATGTCCACGTCGGTTTAAGGGGGAGGGAGGAAATGTGTCATGTAAGATTTTCTCCGGGTGTCCCCGCACGTCCACCCGCTCCATAAGTCCAGCGCCACCATCAATTCAAAGCATCCTACCTCCCTCCTAGCAGGCCCAAATGGTACTGAATGTAATTAGCATGCATCCACCGCCTCGGGTAGCCTCGTGTCAGGGCTGGGCGGGCAGGGGCATCAAGAACCATCAAATATCATTCTGGGGCTGCAAAGTCTTGGCAGGGACATTCCTGCAGGACTCGAGACAGGCCTGGCTGCACTGTGGACCCGAATCCGAGTCGGGCGCGATGCTTTGTCCATGTCCTTGGGCACTGGGTTAGCTATGGGATAAACTCGACCATAAAAGCCTGTCCTACCCCTCCTCCCCCAAAGGCACCTTGTTCATATTCAGGAGGAGACCCCGCGGTTGGTGGACTAATTATTATTTTGAACCCACCCATAGCTCTTGGCACGAGGGCATTTGGAAGTTGGACTGCGGCGTCTTCAAGGTCGGAAAGAGCCCCATCCCCCAGGGCGCTAAAGCACAAAGCTAAAGCACAAAGCTTATAGGGCGGGGAAGGACTGATAACCGAGAGCGGTTAAAGCACATTCTCTCCGACGGGGGTGACCTACTCTGACTCCCCGTGTGATAAGCAAGCTTCAGCCAAAGCTGCGATCTCCCTCTGGTTAGCTCGACACAACACACTCCCAGACGCGACGCATGTGACGGCACAAAATGATCCCAAAAGAATAACTTGCCATTTCCTGAATTTTATTGTGGTAATCTGTATCGACAAGCAAAGAGTCCAAGGCGGGCCCCCCAGCCTGAGGGGAGGGGGCGGAGGGAGGGGGCTCGTAGACAAGACACATTCGAGATACTATGTAATCATCCACATTATGGGACTTGTTTCAGTCCAGCTTACTTAGACTTGACTCAGGCAATCTTGCTGCTGATGCTTCTCCTTTTACCGCAGTAACTCGTGTTGTCACATACACCTTGACCGGGATCCCAAACGTTAAATCATGTTGTATTTTTCCTATTGGCAATTGCGGACCACCAGGTCACGCTTTGCCCACTTTGTTAGCAAAAACACTTTGAGTGGACAAGTTCACATTTAACTCTTGGGATTCTGGAGGAGGCGTATATATTGGGCATCTCTTAGAATACCGATTAGTACAAGCCAAATGGATACGGCTTAACCCGAGCATAGCAGTATAACGCCCGCCCGCGTCCCAGGCTGACTCTTCTGGCTGAGAGGCGGAAAAAACTTCCTGCCAGGTTGCCCGTTGACCTAAGCCGCCTCTCGAGATCGACCCGAGCCCATCAGAAAACGAAGTGAGCCATGCCACGTGCCACCACGAGGACATCGCATCCTAAGAGCCGCACGGGGTGTGCAACCAGTATGTTACGCAAAATTAAGGTGACTAATCAGTTAACCGCAATCTACGGCTGTCTACAGAATAGGTGCCGTCCCTCGTGTGTGTTTTCTACGATTAGCAGTATATCATGTATCCAAGCCTCATCTCAACGCTACAAGTGCGACTAACCCCATCTCGCGTGCGGCAACTACCCCCTTCAAGCACCATGTGGAGTGCGATTTGGTCAGCTGGGGTCAGATCTGCCCACTGATATTACAACTTACCTAGGTACCTTGAAACTTACATTGACCTCCAACACTCTGGTAGTACCGTAGTAAGGCAGCCATCTCTTCCACTAGCCCAGATAATGGTAGCAGGCATCCACCAATATCCGAAAGATATCGCTGTCTGGCTCGCAAGCCTTGTCCCAAGGCGGAATTTCCTCATCTATCGGCTCCCGATGGCCTGAGGGTCTCAATATTTTAGTGCGTCGCACTTCGCGCGTCCTCTTCGGTCGAAGACACAGCACCAGGACAGCATAATGTCATCGTCTAGGACAGTCTAGGCAGATGAAGTAGCCCTGGCCCGCTCGATCTTGAAGGTCCCGTGTGGTTGTGTCCCCCTTCGGCGAGTCGCTGGCATCAGATCCGGCATAGCGTTCAATATCGTAAATGTAGCGCATGTGAGACATCTCTGACGGGCGTATCAAACTTGGTGAGAATATGTAAAAGTGGTAGAAGCTCGCGGGTGGTCAGGAGCTGGGATTTATCAGCAGCTTATGGCGGCATGGCCATGACTGCCGGTCAGTTAATCCAAGTGGAGTTGATGCAGAGTGGCTGAGTTGAGACCCAGACGTGAGGTGCAAAGGCTGAACCGCGGCTGAGAGACATGAAATTTGGAAGGATTCCATGAGGGACAAGTGGAAAAATGCACTCATCAGAACGCAGATATTAGGACTACCCCGCCCCAGCAAGTGTGCAGTTTTGGGCCGGCAAAATGAGCTGGTTGGTGCCCGTAGCGAGGCACGACATGGATTAAAAGCATTTCTGTAAGCCCATATGCTGGGAGACCTTGAGAGTTCCCCTCTTGTTCAGCGGAGCGGGACGTGGATCAAGCTTGCGAGATACGCGGCCCGCGTAGCGCTATTACTGTGTTTTAATTCCCTGAAGTTATCTTAATGTGGATTGGTCTGTTAAGGATTCTTAAAGCTAGATTGGTTAGTTCAGATGTACCTCTGGAAGTATTTAGTTGAAGAGTGAGGACTGTTGTTGAAAATAGAGCTAATTACATAGGTAGGTAAGCTCTTCTTCCGCTGCCCTCTTGCGTTGCCGCCCCCTTCGCGGCCCTCTTCACGAGGCCCTCTTTACCAAAGGTATGTAAGCTTCGATCCATATCCCGCTCCACTAATCTCTTGGCTGCTAGGGGGGGGGGGGGAAGTTGATTGATGAGTAAGTCTAGGGCTGGCAATTAAACCAGCAGCCTACTCTTTATCCCGCCCTCTTCGTCCAGGCCCTCTTCATCTCTTTAGGCCCTCTTCATCTAGGGCCTCTTTGTTAGGCCCCCTTTGTTATCCCCTTTACCGCCGTCTTCGCCGGGGCCCCTTCGTTATGGTTGCTGTAGCCCTTTTGCCGTGGCTGAAGGTATGTTAGCTTCGATCTACGTCCCGCTCTGCTGATTCCCTTGGCTGCTAAAGATTGACGATTAGTCTAGGGCTGGCAATTAAAATAGCGGCCCATGGTCTATTTTTACTCTTGGCATTCCGGAGTGTGCCCATGTGTCAGCCTAGAGTGGGTGTTGAATCGATGCCTTACTGATTAGATGGAATGGGTATGCCACCAACACTGATTTCGCGAATCCCGCTCGATGACCGGGTGCTTTCAAAGGTGCCTTGAATTTTCAGATGCACCTACTTGGTCGAGAGGCACAGTGACTGCTCAGCCCCAACAAAGATAACACAGTGGCTATGTTGTTGATGGGGCTGTCTGCCTAACTGATCTGTAGGCTTGTAGCTAGCACGTTGTTACCATACCGGGTCTGGAGATGACATGGATAACTTAACCACACGATCCAGCGCGCCATGTCCGAGCTTGAAAAGGACGGTGAGGAATATCGGTCGCTTCTCACTCTCATCACAAAACCCCACAAAACGATATCCCATTTTTCACAATAGCATTTCAAAGCTCTTCCAAGGCTTACTTGAGGTTGTAAAATCAGCACAGCCTTGACTGCAGTGCTTTTGGCTCTCTTACTGCTGCTCCGTATGTACCTAGTGCATGTCTTCCCGTCTGAGCAGAATCATCTAGATCGAGGTCGAATTTAATGCCACGGCGCTGCCTCACAGAGATGTTCTTTGCCTCAAGTCGAGACAATTCGGAAAGTCACGATTTTCAATTTCCTATGTGGGAGGCGAGAATTCTCAAATTAGTCAACAGCAGTATTGGGCCGCCTCTGGTGACTTGAATGACTATTGCAAAGTAATTTAGGGTGAAGAGGACTAATACGAGATTCTTCATGAAGAATCCAAGTTCATCGGTTTAACTCCAATCTGTGATGGATAACTGCACTACGTAACGCTCAGTATGATCTTCCAGGATGGATGAAAGCAAATTCAGTGTCTGATATGCGAGCCGTATCATTTCCCAGATCTCCCCTTCAAGCGCAACTTGAAAAGTTCTGCTTTGTTTTTTATTGTTAGCATTATTGGCGATGAGGCTGATAGCAACTGCTTCTAAGGACTGATCCAGATGTCAGGAGTCAAGTCTTTCACCGGCAAATTGCCCTTCTGACTGCAGAAAACCCAGGATACTGGAATGGGCTCATAAGTTGGATACCTGGGTGCCCTCTTATTGGTTACTCTCTATTGGGATATCCTCCTTTAGGAAACCTTCCCATGGGTACCACATCTGCCATGGCCTCTTCGTACCCAATAGAAGGAATAGACGTCTATATAAATATTCTCTACAGTATGGATTCCAAATCCGCAGGTGAATTCTTCTGTATTGCCCATGTCGGGGAAGTCAACTTGTGAGATTAGGACCAACACATTATTATCCTGAGGTCCCTGTAATCTGTTGACCTTGCTTGCCCTGGGGTATTTAGGTTGAAGCTCGTGTGGGGCCTATGTATCTACATCCCCTGTCCATGACTACGCAAGTCCGAGGTCCCCCGACTTTTATTATGGAGCCGAGCAGGCAGCTTATCTCTCAGCAAACTACCGACGCTGCCCCCAAGACCTGACTGACACTACTCTCTCGACAGAGAGGCTGTGCTCTCTCTACCTTTGCTGTAGAATTTACGTAATGCATCTTGCCGGGCCGAGCTCGATAACGTAGAGTAAGCTCGACGCTATCCTGCAGCTCTTTTTTTCTAAAATATAAAAAAAGTGTATCGTGATGGCTTAGGACGAAACTAGCTAGCCTCTGCTTTTCGTTCTTTGTCGACGGTTTCGGATGCTAGGGCGGGCAAGGATACAGCTGGTATTCTGGTCCCCTCACAGGCCCGGGGGTCTGGATGCGACACTACATACAGTCCGGCCCGGCAACGTCGAGAAGATACCTTGGTATCTGGGTACTGAGATTGCCGAAGCCGTTATCATCGTACTTGTCATGAGGAGCTTATTAGTGCCCTTGGCCTTGGCTCCGGGCTAAGGGCTCTTCATCTTGAGGGGCACGATTCGTACCGGTACCTAGGAGTTCACTTGCCAGCTTCAACACCAGATGTCCCGGTATCCGACATCTTGGGGCATGATCCTGCAGTGGCTTCACAGGTAAATATATCATCTGACGGCCGCTCTGACTTTGCCATGGCGGACACACGCAAGCCTCGATCGCTGGAAGAGACGGCGACGCAGCCGCCCTCGGAGATCGTCAACGCCGTCGATCAGGATGTGGTTGATGCTTGCGACCTGGCCGCTCTGGGTCATGACCAAAGCCTCACCCGGAAGTTCGACCTCGTGAGCATACTCGCACTGGCGTTCTGTGTGCTGGGGACATGGGCGACCTTCGCGCTGGTGAGTACAGGCGCAAACCCCTTCCCATCGTGGTGTACGGCGGGTGTTTTATTACCTCGCGTGACAAGCTGCCTCGATCGATGGGGCTGCGGCTGCTGTGACGAAGCCCGCCTGTCACAGGCAGTAGCAGCGAGTTGCTAACCCGGCCGCTCCCTATGCAGGACCTCGCCAGCGGCCTGACCAACGGCGGCCCCATCAGCATCCTCTGGAGCCTGTTCCTCGTCGCCGTCTGCAACATCTGCGTCGTCCTCTCCCTGGGGGAGCTCTGCAGCAGCATGCCCACCGCGCTGGGGCAGGCCTACTGGGTCCTGCGGCTGTGGGACGCGCCGGCGGGGAGGCTCGCGTCGTACCTCTGCGCCTGGATCAACACCTTCGGGTGGTGGACGCTCAGCGCGTCCCAGACGGCATTCATGACCAACTTCCTGCTCAACATGAAGGTCATGTTCGACCCGGAGTGGACGGGCGCGAGCAGCGGCTGGGTGCAGTTTCTGGTGTACCTCGGTGTGAACACGCTCTTTACCGTGTTCAACTTGGTTGCGTGTAGGAAGGATAAGGTTTTGCCCTGGTTCAATGACTTTGTTGGAATCGGCTTCGTGGGCCTCTTTGTGATTATCAGCCTGGCACTCCTGATCTCCGTGGGCACCAAGCCCGGTCTTGAGTTCCAGCCTGCGCGGTTCGTCTTTGGGACCTGGATCAACCAGACTGGTTGGAACGACGGCGTGACAGTGAGTGAAAGCCCCTACCGACCGACCCGACGGTGACAGGCTACCTACCATTGCCTTCTGTCACTACAGGGCGTCGCTGACAGCCATTCCTCTTTGAAGTGGTTCACAGGTCTGCTTCAGGCCGCCTATGGCCTGACCGCCTTCGACTCCGTCATCCACATGGTTGAGGAAATACCAGCACCACGTCGCAATGCGCCCAGGGCAATGTGGCTCGCCGTTGTCACCGGCGCCGCCAGCGGCTTCATCTTCATGGTCGTCTGCCTGTTCTGCATCCAGGACCTGGACGCCGTCATCGGCTCGGACGTGCCCTTCATGCGGCTAGTCCAGGATGCAGTTGGGCTCCAGGGGGCCGCGGTCCTCTTGTCTCTCTTCATCTTCAACGGCTTAGGCCAGGGCATCAGTATCTACACTACCGGGTCACGGCTAACCTGGGGCTTTGCAAGAGACGGCGGGATCCCCTTCAGCACCTACTTCGCACAGGTCAATACCACTTGGAAGGTCCCGGCAAGGGCGACAGTGCTTCAGGGGGTTATCGTCGCCCTTGTGGGCATCCTATACCTCTTCGCCAACACCGTGCTCGAAGCCATCGTCAGCACGACTACTATTGCCCTCACAGTCTCATACGCAATGCCGATCGTGACCCTCATGATGGCCGGGCGGGATAGGCTGCCACCTGGCGGCTTCCGCCTAGGATCTCTTGGCTCCTTGATAAACTGGACGTCCATCATATACTGTGCCATCACGACTGTCTTCTTCTTCTTCCCCGGTGAGCCCAACCCGGCTGTCGCTGACATGAATTATGCAATCGCGGTGTTTGCTGTCATGTTAGCAATGGCCATCGGTTTCTGGTTTACCAAGGGTCGCAGGGCTTATATGCGGACTACGGAATCTGCCAAGAATGTGTTGGAGGCTCGGAGGCGTGAGATGCTCATACACAACGGTGTACCAGAAAGCCACTCTGATGGAAGCGTTGTGCAGAGCATCTCTGGTTAGAGGAAGCTGTGGAATGGGCGCGAAGGCTTGTTGAATCGTCTCCTGATTACAGCCTCGGAGAAGTATTCACAGATCAGCAAGTTTGGCTGCTTGTGTATGTGTCTTTACCACTAAATTTCTAAGTATGCCGAACCAAAAACGCACATAATCCACCGAGGGCTTTGTCCAAAGTTCTCCACTGGTATTCAACTCCAAGCGATAGACAAGCCTGGGCGGGCGGATCTAAGAACCGGCCCTCTGGTCAATTCTACGCATGCAGAGGAGAAACTCATACGCACGAATTCTAATCCTCCGCCTCTCTGGCACCATCATAACTAGACGTCCTGTTTGAGTCATGTACGCGCATGGAGGCCAATTACTAGAGGAGTTACGCTGCCAAGGTCATACACGAAACCACTATTGAAACTCTATTTCACAATCGCACCATCCGTACAGCCCTCTTAGTTGTATCCTCATCCATCGCGGACCAGCAGAATTACAAGACTATCAACACACTTTAATAACTATATAATATATAAATATAAATATTAAGCTTTATAATATTAATTATTCGTATATAAAGTTTAAGAATTAAAAATACTATTATATTTATATAATTTATAGTTTATATTTTACGGCTTATGGCTTATAGTTTATAGTTTACAATTTAGAGTTTAGAGTTTGTATATTATAGTGTTTTTATAGTTTCATAATACTGATTATCTGGACACGGTTGTGGCATTCAAACAAAATATCCTCCTCCCCCTGGTAGGAGTATACCCAAGAGGATGGCACTGCACTTCTTTTCTTTCTACCATAATCAGGTGTCATAAGAATGGACGAGCCAAACGCGACAGTGCGGCGGCCCAAGGGGAACCCAAACGACAAAAGTGTAGCTTGGTACTGCCATACGTTCCCAGGGCTGGAGCCCGCGGCGCGAAGGCTCCTCGAGGAGTACTCACACATACCCCCAGAGGAGGTGGACCAGTACGTGATTGCAATGGTACGACAGCCCGAGACCTTTCCTTCCTCTCCCTCACAGGCCTTCCCCCCTCTGAGCATTTAGGAATAACAGCTGACGCGCAAGGCTCCCACAGCGCGACAAGGCCTGGGAGGTCGAGCCCTACCCGTGCATAGGCCAGTACCGCTTCCTCAATCTCAGCCTGAGCCAGAAGCCCTCGTACCCCAGGATCCTGTCGCGCCTCGCCGCCGGGGAGACGTACCTCGAGATCGGCTGCTGCATGGGCCAGGACATCCGCAAGCTGGTGCACGACGGCGCGCCGGGCGAGAACCTGCACGGCGTCGAGCTTGAGCAGCCGTTTATCGACCTGGGGTACGACTTCTTCCGGGACAGGGATACCCTACGGGCGACGCTGGTGCAGGCCGACGCCTTTGACCTCAGCGGGGACAGTCCCCTGGGGCGGCTGGTGGGCAGGGTGGATATCATCCACGCCGGCATGGTGCTGCACCTCTTTGGCTGGGAGAAGCAGCGCGAGTTCCTCGAGAACTGCGTCAGGCTCCTCAGGCCTGCGGCGCCTGCGGCCATGATCCTCGGGCAGGCCATCGGGGACGTGGAGGGGCACGTGGAGTCCATAACTGGGACTGGGATGTTCCTCCACAATCTTGAGACCTTTAACAAGATGTGGGCCGAGGTATCGGGGCGTACTGGGGTGAAGTTCGAGTGCAGAGTGACTCTTGACCAGGGCCTGGGCATTGCAGAGTCCAGACCGGGCTGGGGCGGTGCCACAAAGAGGCGGTTGATATTTGAAGTTGAACGACTCGGCTGACGCGTCATTGTACAAAACGCCTCGTACCGGAAGCATCATGTCTAGCGTACTATCAATTGTTAGTCAGGCAAAGGCTCCCACATTGCAGCTGATATCGTCCAAAGTGGAAGGCTCCGGCAGAGATGGAATAAGAAGACCCTCGTTGAAAAGTGCTGGTGGAACTGAGAAGAACGATTTGATATTCGAATCCAGGCACCCGGGACCATGTTGCTCGTGTAAACAAAACAAATCTGCGTCTTCAGCACCCCAGCAAGACGGACCTGGAACTGGCGTTTTGTTAATAATCGCCATATAAAAGATAGTGTTCCACGCGGCAACTCTAAAGAAGACCGACTTCACCATATAAATGCCACCGACGGCCAGTAAGCTCATTGTGCCATGCGCTTCTTGAGAATCTACGTCTCTACGACGACAATGCGTAATGGAGCCCTGGCAATTCGCTCGTAGTCATTCAATAACAGGAGCACTGCGCGAACGGTCACTGATAATCAAGAAGCTCTTTCCGTCGAAACGATACTACTTTGTATTGAATGTGACTACGTTCTCTTGACGACCCTCAACGCCAGCTAGACATTGGATGTCTAATGCGAATTTGCCGTTTCCAGTACTCCAAAGGAGGCCCACGCAATTTGGGCAACCCCCACGCGCATAGTTTCCTTTCCCATCGGGGGATCAAAGCCCTAAATACCCGCTTAGGCCTGACCCGATGCCTCGTAACCCGAATACAGACGGGGTCCGTTCATCCTTGTGTCGTAGTCCATGAAAGCCCACCAAACTTTCAGAGAACCGGGGTATTAACGCGGCCAACTCAAAGCCGCGAAAGGGACAAAGCAGAGAACCATTGGCGGCGGTTTCGTTGAGGCCTCAGCCTGGTGATTCCGTATATCTCTTGTTCCGCGGGGTACAAGCCAGCGATGACCGGCATTTGCAGTCCTCACGGAAGCACCGTGGAGGTGTCCGCGAACAAGGTGATGCGCGTGACTAGCAGACCTCCACACGTCTCCGTTTGGGCGTCCTCGGTGAAACTGGTGGTGAGGCGACTGCGATAGGCAGCCCCGGGTCAAGGCCGATGGCAGCAGACGAGGACTCGTCTGTGGATTCAAAGCTTTCATTGAATACTTCCGTCAGCGCCTCTCTCTTCCTCTTGATGTTGCCGAGGCGGAAGGCACGTTCTTGCTCCGTCTCCCAAGTCTCGATGTCCGTGTCAGCCGTGTCGTGGCAAGCCAAGTCACCGGCGATTTCAGGACCCAGAGCCTTTGCAAGTCGCTCCTTTAGGCCGAGTACAGGCCATATCTGTACTCTGGAGATCTCGATGTTCAAGCCACTGTCCTGAATTTCCGTGGCTTTGGGAGCTTTTGATGGGGAGGCAAATCGTTTGAGAAAGGCTGCGGTGACAATAGCGCTGTAGATGACAAACTCGGCCGCGCCCTGGTCTTGAGTGATAATCTTGACCGGGACGTCTCGAAACTCGGGCTGAGGTGAGGATGCCTCTTGGTCAGGTTGAGATGACTCTGACGAATTCTGCGACGACCATCTCGAAGAAAGACTCGAACGCCGAGGATAACATTGCGACTGCGCGGTGGCCAACATGACAGCGACAAGATAGGAATCTTGGTCGGCAGTTTGTGGGACGAGGCGTTTACAGCGCAGCTTCTGCAGATTGTTGACCGGGGCATTGGCGCTGTTGTTTGGGCCAGGCATCACACGGTACAGGCTGCTACGCACGTGGTGCAGATGAGTCCTGTTGATGAAGGCCAGGACGGGCTGGTCTGACCGCGCCTGAAAGCTGCTGCGACTGCAATCGGTGTTCTGGCTTGCGAAGGACTGCTGACTGCTACCAGGTATGCGACCGTAGGAGCTTGCAACCCTGGTGGATGCGCTGTCGAAGGAGCGGCTTTCCTGATCGTACTGCTTCCAAACAATGGGGACACGCACACCGCGCTTTAAGACCTGGTCCCCAAAGCGAATGTCAAGGTTCACTTCGGACCTTGCTCTCGACAAGGTGGCGGGGAAAAGCGTTGACATGACGCTCTTCAGTGCAGCGACCTGAAGCGAGCTTGGGTCGGTGGACAAGACTGTGGTGAGGTCCCTGCTCAGGTCGGTAGCGATCTTTGTCGGTCGTGGAGGGTACTTTGAGGATATGGAGTTGAAGTCAGGGACCGGTTTGTGGATGGTAGGGTGGTGATTCCACTGCACGCCGAGGAGACGGGCATGCTGATCTTGCCAGCATATCGGGATGATGTAGAGCGACTCGCCCTGATTCTCATGGAGGATGTCGTACAGGGAACCAGGCTCAGGCCGGGTGATGCGATTTATGCGTCTTCGCTTCCTGGGCCTTGTGTTGTCCGGAGGCGATATCGGAGCAGCTGGTGATGGGTGGCCAGCTACGGCGGAGCAGTTTTCATCTGCAGGCATGGAGGCGTCGCCTTGGGATGGGGGTGGTGTCTGGGGCAGGATCTTGAAACTTGTGAGACCGGCCATGTCAACAAAGCTGAGCAGCTGGCCAAGAAGAGGACTGCGGTTGAGTAGTGACCTAGGCGCGTCGCGTTAGCAAAAGGGAACAGCGGGTCATGGGTGGGAAAGCTGCGCGCAGCTGTGGGGCGGCCTGGGGTATCTTGCTTTGACATGCAGAGAGAGTGGGCCGCGACAAAGGCGACTCGATACGGTGTGACTGAAGATTTACTTACTCTAATAATTGCTGCATTGAAATGGGTATCCGGGTGAGGTTTCTGGCCTATAGTCGGTCGGCAGGGCAGATTGAGCAGCACGACGACGACGACCGACACCGGTGGCCCCTTGCAGAGCGATGCAGGTGGTGGCGGTGGTGAATGTTGGATGTTGCTTCTGCGCAAGACGATCAGAGTGTCGAAGCTGCAGGCCAAAAGTGGAGCGACCCCTGCACACTGCAGGTCTGCAGGTGCGGTGGCTGTTGTTGCACTTTGGAAGAGAAGTGCAGGTTATCGCGACGCGTGCGCAGTGGCAAGGGCAGTGAGTGGGGAGGAATATTAACCAAGATGAAAGAGGGATGAAGATGGAGATGTTGGCTGAGAGACCGTGACTGATGAAGAGGTCGCGGATGTGGCTTGAGACGGGTCGCGCAAGGGAAACCAGGCGGCAGAGGTGGCGGCCAGGGGGTCGCGTCGCTCCTTTAAGAACGAAATGAGTGCAGTGCAGTACCACCAACAACACAGGTAGGGTCAAGAGGTCAGAATGTACCTACGTATGTTAGATTGTTACGGGATGCGGTAGTCCAGCCAGAACGTCGGGCCAATCGACAGCCGGCCAGCACGTCTCTTGTCCTGCTTTTGTTTGCGACTTGCCACCCCACCCCACCCCAACCCCAAATCCTGCTCATCCTCCCATCCCAGCATCCTTCGCCTCTCACGACCTTGACGCTAACTCACATGACCACAGGCACCAGCCTCACTCTTTCCAGGAGGCTCGCCCCGTGTATTGGGTGGGCTCAGTTGTGGCTCATCCTACCCACGACGACCCCCGAGCCTAGCCGCTTGCCCGCTGAATCAGAGGCCCCTGTCTGATGCTAGCCCCGTAACGGTTAGCCTGCTTGCTGTCCAGACGCGGTTAGCTTGCCTGTCCTGCCCGCCTGCCTAGAGAGACGTCAGTCACCCGCTGCTGCGTGTCAGGGGCAGTACACTCTCTACGTAGAGAGCTACCAAGGAGGCATCCATCCAACCCCTCCACAGCTTCACCTCCTCGCCCGTCCGCCAACACCACCAAACCACAACCTCGCCATCCCCGACCCCAGCAGCTGCCTGCCTGCTGGCGCACAAGTCACGATGCCTGTAAGGCCTCCCATGAGCCCCATTGACTGCCCTGTCCTGTCCCATCCTGGCCTGCGCGCTCCCCGGCCAGGCTATCCCCCAAGACACCAAGCTAACTTTCGCCGCCCTTCGCAGGCCTACAACTCCATCTTCAACGCCGACCCCAACGAGCCGCGCCTGATCGGCAACTTCCCACTGCTGCCCCTGCGCACAAAGACCCGCGGGCCCGCCTACACCCTCCCCTTCCCCAACCCGCCCCTGCCCGCCCACGAGTCGCCCGACGCCGAGTCCGAGAGCTACGACATCCTCGACGAGGTCCTCGCCCTCTTCCGCGCAAACACCTTCTTCCGCAACTTTGAGCTCCAGGGCTACGCGGACCGCCTGCTCGTCTACGGCATCTGGTTCATCAGCGACTGCCTGACAAAGATCAAGCCCACCGCCGACGTCAGGACCGCCACCAAGGATGTCATGAACCTGGCCCTCGACATGCAGTTCGCCATCCCCGGTGACCCGGGGTGGCCTCTGAACCAGGTAGGTTGTGTTTCTTGTCTGCTGCCGTCAGTGGATCCCATGATTGGGGTTCCAAGGTAGACAGACGGTAGGGCAAACGGGAGGCCGAGCGGAGCTGACATGGCTGTCCGTTAGATGTATGAGCCCCCACGCGACAGGCAGGACGCAGAGCAGCTCAAGCAGTACATGTCCCAAGTCCGCCAGGAGCTGGCCACGAGGTTACTGGCCCGTGTCTACGCCGACCAGGAGGACAAGCCAAGCAAGTGGTGGCTGAGCTTCAACAAGAGGAAGTTCATGGGCAAGTCGCTGTAAGCGAGGGGTGATGCATATTAAGGGGGGTGGGGGGGGGGGTGGGAAATGAGTGAGCGGTTATTAGAGGAGCATTTCGAAAGTCAACCATTGCCAACGCGTATCTTGCGGCAAAACAAGCAAACAACCGAATTCCGGCCAGGTACTTTGAGAGTCCGCCACGGCCGGACCAACTGTCTAGAAAGACACCAGAAGGGAAAATAGCGACCGACCAATGGCCAGAGAGCGAGAGAGTCCCATGAGAATTCTATCGCATTGTCTAAAACGCTTGCCACGAGACGAGTCCAGCCGACAATTTCGTGTCCCAAACCAAACAACTGGGGGTATCATTCAGTCCATGAAATATGTACCTATCTACCTCTCTCTTGAGGATTCTGGAAGGGCTGCTAGTGACGCAAGCCACTCTCTCCTGAGGCGCATACATCTCAGGGCCACCTCGGCTCTCTAGCCTTCCACAATCGTTAGCATCGCAGTCGCCGTCTCGGCGGCAGGCGTGCCCTCGGCCGTGCCGATGGCCGCGAACCGCCCCTTCTTCTGGAACTTGCCCCGCGCGGCGATCTTGCCCTCGGCTGGCCTCGCCTTCCACGCCGTGAGCACGTAGCCCTCGGCGCCGCCCTTAGCCGTCATGACCGGGTGCGTCCGCCCGGGGAGGACCTGCCACCGGCGCCCGCGGCTCGTGTGCAGCTGCACCCCGAGCAGCAGCGTCGGGTTGAGCGGGAAGTCGTCCGTGCCCTCCCACCGCTCTAGCTCCTCGGGCGTGCGGCCGCCGGTGATGTCCGGCTGCGAGTTGAACGCCGCTCGCCGCGCCACGCTGAAGCAGTCGGCCAGCTGCGCCAGGGGCTCCACGTGCGGGCTGTAGATGGCCACCGGCGCGCCGCTGGCCACCAGCGGCAGGAGGGGCCGCAGCACCGAGATGGGGTCCATGACGCTTGCCATCACCAGCCCGCTGAAGTCGCCCGCGCGTGCCGTGTCGGCGATGTACCTCGTGCGCGCCCACCTCCTGCGCTTGCGGTGGTAGTTGCCCCGCCGGTTGGGCTTCCACGACGCCACCTCCTCGACAGTCTTAATGGGGGGCTCGGTGGCGTAGACTGAGTCGAGCTCAGGCTCCAGGAGTTGGAGCCAGCTGAGGGGCAGTAGGTGGTTGAGTAGAGGGTGATGCGGGTGGTTTGGATTCGTGCTGTCGTAGCCCCAGTAGTTGAGGGCTGTAAGGTTGGGCTGTCCGTTGGTGTGTACCAGGGTCATGGTGTTTGTGGGGGCAAAGGGGATATGAAAATCGGGCTTTCGCTGCATCGGCTGCTTCCTGGGCTTCTCTGCGCCCTCCGATGATTTGGGTCGGTTGTCGTCCTTGGGATTTCCGCCGTGGTCCCTCTTGACAGCAGGTGCCAACTCTGGTTGAGGCACCTCAGTTGTGTTCGCAATGACACTGTCCCCGCCCTCAGGCTTCTTCGGTGTGGGAGCCGGTTTCTGAGCTCCACCCTGAGTCTGTGGTAATCCGTTGGCCTCCTCCCCTTCGGTCGTTTTCGGGTACAGGACTCCCATCCTCTCGGCCAGCGCAGCGACCAGGAAACCACCCGTGTCGTCCACTACCAGATACCTCGTCCCTTCAGGCTGTTTCGGCTTCTTAATCTCCTCCATCTCCTCCATCTCCTCCTGCTCTGTCTTCGCCGGCATCTGTTGCTCGTCGCCGAGCTCAACCTGATCCACGCCGCTGCAATGGACGTTGGCCCAGCAGCCCAACAGGCCGACCATCTCCTCCCTCATCTCCAAGATCTTGTTCGCGTCCCTCTCGTACAGCGAGTAGCTCCCGAAATTACTTACATCCAGCGGCAGCACCGTGAACCTGCGCAGGAATTTCTTCTCCTTCAGCAGCTTGTATTTGGCCATGCTGAAAGTGGTCTTCTGGTCCATGCCCGTATGTGACAACATGAGTTTGGCAATCAGCTCCTTGCCTGAGTCGGTGCCGTCGCGTTTCAGTGCCTCGATTTCTTGCCATGTCAAGGTCTGTCGGGCGTTGTCGTCGATGATCTCACGATTAGACCGCACCACCACGGCGCCGGTCTCGCTGTCGACCAGGCTGTACTCTATGCCATCGGTGGCAGATATGATAGGCTCTTCTGGGAAAGCGCTGTCTGGGCGAGGCGAGGAGGAGGCTGCTGCCTCTTCTTCCGCGATCACGTCGGCGTGGAGCTCGGAGGCTGGGACGACGCGCAAGCGTGTGAAGGTGTCGCTGGATGGATTCTTCTCATTGAGCTCGTAGGTGAGGTGGTAGGGGCGATGTATTATGAGGTTGCTTGGGAAGGAGCCGTATCTTCCAAGCGAGATCATCCTGTCTCCGTCGAAGTACTCAGTCAGTATCACGAACAGGCTGGGTAACACACTGGCAAAGACAAGACCGTACATATTGGGAATGATCTGCAACAGACGGTTGGTCCCATTGGGGAGCCGCAGTACGACCCATGCGTTTGGCTCGATCAAGGAGTGTACCTCCATATTCACGACGTTGACGGTGGTTCTTAGCACAATCGTGGACGACCGATTAGTGTCCCAAGTTTTGCACTGGAAAAAAAAAGTTTTGAGAGCTGTAAGATGAGTTCGGCTGCATCCGAAGTCCCCTGCTAGGGTGCCCCACCTCCAAAGACTGCCAGATTGCGGGGGAGCTTCAGTGTCCCACAGTGGGACGTCTTCACTGCATTGTGTTGGTTTCAATTCAAGCAGTGCTCTGCGTCTCCAATTGTTCTCTAACCCGCCTCTCTCCTTTCAACTTTCAAATACAAGATCCACTGAATATTTACCATGTCCGAGGAAAACACACTGAAAGGTGGCTGCCTCTGTGGCAAGATTCGGTACAAGATTGCTGCAAACGAGTCCATCTACAATGTCATATGCCATTGATTCAACTGCAAGAAATCAAGTGGCACGCACATGGTCAACGCGAGCGTCTTCCCGAGACAGCTCTTTGCCCTCACTCAAGGCACACCAATGACATTCCAGGACACAAGTACGGACTCGGGCCAGCCTCTTTACAGACACTTGTGTGGCGATTGCGGAAGCCCGACGCACATCACCGCCCCAATGGTGGATGAGATCGTTTCTATACCCAGCGGCACTCTAGACAACGGGACTGACTAGTAGAAGCCGAACAAGGAGCAGTACGTCGAAACCAAGTCTCATTGGCTTCCAGACTTGCCTGTGTCCATGAAAGATGGCGTCATCGAGAGGCATCCGAGAGGATCGCTGAAGGAACAGAGTCACGCAAGTTAAATTATGAAATGTAGGAAGCAAATACTGGAGAGCCGGGTCTGTCTCCTGCTATGACTGTCCCTCTCCCAAGGCACTATGGTGCCCTACCAATGACCTTGCGGTCTGTGTCTCTTTCGTCTTTTCTATAAATGTGAAACTAATGCAAAATTAACAGGACTCAAATCAAAACCACGATGCAACATGTCACACAGACCCGTCCAATAAAGTCATCCAGAAAACAATTACGACCCGGGTGCCGCCTCAGTTGCTCAGCTTCCGGAATATCGGCGTATAATCCACCCATGCTTCATCAATCTCGCCGTTGTTTTAAGAATTCCGAGTCGTGCGTGTTGGGAGTCATGGAGTTGAGTACCACGGGTATGACCTCGATAGACCCCTCAGACTGGCCACCCTCTGCCATAATTCGGGCGACGCGTCCGCTGGATTATCTCATAGCCACGTATCAGCTCAACCTCATCAGGTTCACGCCTTCTGCGGTTGTCTTGGAGCACCGAATTAGGACCCGGCACCAAGACACAACGAAAATGGCACCACTCACCTTTGAATGTCCAGTATCGTTGTAACCCCCAGCCAAGTGGCGCAAGGATGGCTGTGAGGATCAGGCTGATGAGCGGTATGACGGTCATCACTGTCCATTGCATATTCACGACAGGAGTTGGCAATGCGTCTCCGGGATACGCTTCGGAGGATGACTAGACGCACTTTTCGGTGTCAAAGTTGATCAAGATGAAGAAGACTTGCTCGATCGGTTTCCTGGATACTTACCGGCAGCTTGCCCTCTATAACATCCCTCAACTCCCTTGTGCTTGGTCATCTTGATGGCATCGCTTTTCCACATCAACACCGAGTCTCACATCAAGGAGCGATCGGCAAGGATGATGGCAGTTGTCAATCCTTGGCTATTGGCGGGGGCCATGAGGATTTGACAGCAAATCACATCTGGCCTTTGGAGCCTCCAGATCACGAATGCAGGTCCGCAAGGGCTTGTATCTGTCTGGGAGGGCATAACCGATTAGATCTAGTCGGATCGGGCACACGTACACGACTAAGTGCCCACACTAGGGAATGCCAGCCGATCCAATCACAGCTGTAGGACAGGAAGCAACGAAGCATTGCAAGCTGGATCCGGCAACATATGAGACATGGCACATGCTGATGACCTGATGTGCCAAATATTCTAAGCGCCAACGTCTCCTCGTCACCTCCCGTTGATACCCTTTGTGGGTTACATCCCAACACCCCAAACACTGCCATCCACGACTGACTTATCACCATCATGACCGCGACATACTGAAAGAGGGTGTGGCGATTGAGAGGACAGTGGGCAATAAGTCACAACTACCGGGGCAGCCGCCTTCGGGGCCTAGTGGCCCGTCTCCCATGGTTCGCATATGATCTACTGCACATACACACTATGCTGAGAAACAGGCCCTATGAGATCCTGTGAAGGTACACTCCACTATTTCTCGCACGTCTGTCTGCACCTCATTTTCGGCAGGATTCCCGTGTCCTTCCCCATGTCCGAAGTCGAAGAGGAGGGGGGAACCATTGGTGTGGAGCGTATTGGAGGCATCCACCTCGATGAAAACCTTTCACTGCTACCTGCGCACAATACGACCGAGTCCAGAGGTCTAGGCCCATGTCCAATATCCCACTACTCCTCCTTGATCGGTTGTGGAGTTGCACCGTTGCAAACTGAGTGGTGGACAACTTGCTGAGCTGGTGCGGTTATTCACGCCTTTGTGGATTTTGCCTGAGCAAGAGCGTCCAGCCATTAAAATCCCCATCCAAGGCGCCGGCCTCGCTCAGGCTGATACGCGAATATTTGTCAGCCATACGTGTGATTTTCTACTCAGGAGGTCCTTTCTTCAAGGCAGCTGGACCATCTGTTCTCCACTTTGTTGGCGCCGCTGAACGTATTGCCCAGCCGTCTCTATCCGAACTGGTGGCCTTCTACTACATGAGTGTATTAGCCGAATTAGATTCACACACTAGAGGCGATCGAGAGCTCACATCGCCCGGGACGCGCGGCCGGTGCTTTACGAGTGGGTTGTGCAGTTTTGATGGATTCTCGCCATGCTGGCTGGTCTTGGGAGCGGGCCGGCGGCCTTCTGGGGATCAGGATACCTGATGTCGGTGCCAAGGTGTAGTGTTATGGTGTCGTGGGGCATTACGGGGCTGTGCCAATCACCTGAGTGTTTCGGTGGCATGGGTCTGGGACATCTGGCTCTCGGCCAGGGCTGTGGGAGCTGTCCCCTCTGATAGCGTCTGCATCACTTCCTAGGCTGGCACCTCAATAAGACCGAGCCCATTGCATGTGCCTGCTTCTCAGGGGATAGTACAGATATGGGAAACTCCCTACTAGTCCTCACCGTGCTAGCCCTAGCCGGCCGGAGCTCAGCGACAGGGCATGGTCCTAGGGCGCTGTTCGCTCTCTATAGCTCTCAAGTTTCTTCATAAAGCGTCCATGGGACCCTCTCCATGACCCCAGGTCCTTCAGGCTTGTCTACCTTTGGAACTTGATTGCTGGATGAATCTCTGCCGCTTGTTCGTGGTTGCCATGTTCCAGATCACATGGGATGGTCTGCACTCTCTCGACCTCCATTCTAGCATGAGTCCCCCTCTGTTCCCAGGCCCTCCCCGAGCCTTGGCCATTGCCAAGGGGGCTGTGCTGTCGTTCAGATAGATGCGGTGTTAACAGAATTGGGGAAGGTATAGAGCTGTTCACTAGTAGGGTGCGTATTGAAGAATATTGGGAGTGTTTAGGTCGGCATCAGGAACACAACGAATCATCTACCTAGAGTCCCGTTCAATGATACTGTATTGTTTTGCTAACATAACATTTAAGCTTTCAGGAAAGGCCTTTTTAGTAGCAGTATTCAGTAAATCAATAATTGTGATATGTTCTTTTTTACATCTATGTGCAATTGACGAGATGATATCTAGGTGTGTGAAGGTGAGAAGTCTGAAGAGATTTCCACGATGAGAGTATTTTTATATCAACCTTATGAATTATTTATATTTCAAGAACAACAGCCTAGATGGACTTTTGATGCAGTATTCTTTCTTTAAATCTTAAAATGCCCTTTCTGGATTATTGCTTATACTCCTAAACATTCCTTGTAGCATTGGATTCAAATGAAGATGTCGCTCCTGGCGTTACGTTTGACAATCTGAGTCTATTTCCAGGAATACGGATATTTGTGCTGAAGGAAGCCGGGGGAGCACCAGGTTATCACCAAACAACAAGGCAAACTAAATGCCTTTTGACCTCCAACCCCACTACACCCACTAAAGTTTACACTTAATTTAGACACTTTTTTTGTACGAGGTTAGCTGGCCTTCATATGACTTAACCTCAGGTGTTTGCTTCGAGCCTGGCTACATAGGTAATTCTCTGCGCTTAGCTATGGCAAGAATAATGTATGTTCTGATGTATTCTCTGTTTTCTCTGGCATGAATCTCTGTGTTCTTGAGAATTACACACTTCAGGGTGTTCAGAACAAGTACTTGAGGATGAACTCGACGGATTGTTTTCCTTTGTCCCCTCTCTGGCCTGATTTTCATGGGCAACTCGACACACTAAGGACTTGAAGTGGCAAACAGGAATGGGGGAACCTATCACATTAATGTTTCAGCTATTATACACAACTGTTTATTAAGATCCCGTGTATAGTGGAGAGTTTTACACATGTATGATCATGCACATGCGGGCAGAGAATGAATGGCGGGTACACCATACACTCACTGATGATAGCCACTCGCAGCTGCCGCTCACAGCAACTCTCCTTTTTTATGGCCAAGCCACGAAGGCCGTACATGGAAGGCTTCCTTGTCTTATTCACTCTAAAAAACACAAATAATTTATAGTATTATACCCTCATCAAGCCCTACCGGTCTTGGTTGAGCAACATACTACCGACGATTTCCAGCAGCCAAACACAACATGTCTGTCAAATAGACCCTTTGACTCTCACATGCTTCCTGGTGATGGTTGCGGCAATGCCAGCAGACCTTGAACTCTGAGATGGTGAGCGGCAAGCAGCATCTACTGTATAGCTGCACCAACACCCATCAACCTCCAACCGCTACACAGGTTGCCGTCACTTATGAGAACGTTCCCGGCTTCCGCGACATGGGTGTCGACTACTCCGGTCTTATCAGCCACATCGATCACCTCTACGGCAATGCTACACTTGGCCACAGGCCCGGCGGAGGCAAGTTCTGGCGCTATAGCTGTGAGCACAATCAGGCCATCTATGCCTGCAGCGACAATGACCACGAGATTGAGGTCCCTTGGGTACACAGAGCTGTGTATGCAAGACGAGTTGACGGACTCTAAAGGCTCCAGAAGAATGTTTTCAGCAGCTTTAGTGTCAAGCATTCCATCCGCGCGGCTGGAACCTGATTGTGAGCATCACGATTGACAAGGGCTGTTGAAGGAGACCCGTGAGAGGGTCATTCCTGTGAGTTACGTAGTTGAGCTGGTAGCTTTCGGCCACCTACGTGCAAGATGATTGATCATGAACTGTGTTGGAACGAGGAAGTAGAAGCCCATGTGGAGGATGCTTACTATTTCTAAATGCCAGTCTACCCGCAGCTTTTTCAACTATCCCGGATATATCTCAGATGGGCCCATCGTTTTGATACACTGCTCACGAAATCAAGCAGGTTTCTACACAAGAGTTTTGACCGAAGGCACAAAAGTAGCTGTATTCTTTTCAACCACCTACACAAATCCCAACAAAACCTCCGTTTGCCATCCAAACCTGCCCACCACAAATTCTCAGTACATAAAAGACTCCCCGAGCGCACAGAAACTTGAATTTTCACAAAACCTCCATTACCATCCACTCCTCCATATAAGAGACTCTCCATCTACCACTGTCTGCACTCAACAGCAACTCAAGAACAACACTTGCAACATGTCTCTCAAGCAGAACCTGCTGACAATGGTTGTGGCTATCCTCTTTGCCATCGCCATGGCAATGGGCGATACCGCCAACACCGCCGCTTTGGCAACCAACCTCTCCCTCTCCACCAACATGAACCCACTCACCAACACCACCGCCAACGGCCCCGTCGTCCTCGATTCCACTGACATAGCAAGTACCACTTAGAACCGCAGCCCGGCGGCATCGCCAGCAATCCCGCTGACCCCCCCACGTACAGGACAAGATCGGCTGCACCGTCGCCAACCACCAGAAGGCCTACCTCAGCCACTACGAGGAGGTCGTCAACCACCTGCGGAACATGGCGGGCAACGCGACCCTGTACACCCAGCCGGGCGGCAGCTGGTGCTTCCGCTACAGCTGCGCCTGGAACCTGGGCATCTACGCCTGCAACGACGGCCAGGACAACGTGCAGGTCCCGTGGGCCACGATGGCCGCCTACGCGGACGAGATCAAGGCCAGGTGCACCACTAAGAGACGTGTTAGCTGGCACTGGAGGAGCATGGCCGTGGGCCAGGCGTTTGACAAGGGTGGCTGGAACGTGATCCTGGGCCTCAGGTCCGGTGATTCTTGTTGATGGGGTCTCGGCTCGTTCTGCGAGGGGGTGTGTCCTGCCTGGGAGAATGGGAGCGCTGAGCCGGAAGTGCTTGCGCAAACAGCTGCACGGGGAGGATGATGCTGCGGACGTCATGCTGCAAATGACATGCCATCAACAAGGCGACAAGGGTTCTAAGAGATTCGAAAAGTCTAGGCATTCACAATTTGAATTATAATGAACCCGAAACACGGCTTAGAAGCCTTACATGCGCCCAAGTTGTCCCGATGTGACTGTGCTGATCTGCAGTTTGCAGAGCTGTGCTGCATTGTGCAAGGAGGGTGCAGCTGTCGCCTGTTCCTGGACCTCCACGGCCTGAACTTGAATTCATCCTGATGAGATGGATGATAATGGTATCATCATGAACAAGTCTATTAAGCCCTCAAACTCCGCACCGGCAAACTCCTTCACCTCTTTTTCGAAAAGGAGGACCCACTCTTCTTTTGCACCTTGGCCGGGGGCAAGACCTCCGTCTCACTCTCATCCTCCTCAGCCGAGTCCTCCTCGATATCGTCGTGATCCACCTCATCCTCGTCTACCGACTCCTGTGCGAATTCGTCGACGTCTAATCCACCCTCGTCGTCATCGTCTGACTCCTCCTCAGACTCGGAGGCGACGCCATTGACCGCAGGGAAGCCGTCCTCGTCGTCATCTCCTTGCTGGCGTGACAGCCCATTTGGTGTGGCCTCGTCCTCCTCGCCATCTACGTAGATGACGCCCGGCTCATCCTCGTTCTCGTCGCCATCGCTGTCGCTGTCATCGCGGTCCTTGCCCGATGCACGGCGAGACTTGTTCCCGCGGCGCAGGGTCATCTGAGCCTCCAGCATGTCTAGCTTTCCCTTCAGCGCGAGCAGGCTGCTCAGGCCCCGCGTCCTCTCCTCCAGCACCCTGTTGAGCTCTGCAAGCCGCCTCTGGATGTCTGGCTGTGTCGCCAGGGCGCCGCCGTGGCCTATCAGCGTCCACTGGACAAACGTCATGAGGTTGTGCGCACGGCCGGGGCGCCGGTGCAGGCGCGAGGCAAGTTGTGTGAGCAAGACTCCTGCCAGGCTGGAGTCTAGCCTCTGGATGGTGTTGCGGATGACGGTGGCATCGGAGGTGTGCAGGCAGGACTCGAGGAGGTCGGCGTCGTCGGTCCGCAGGGCCTGCGCGAGCACTGTGCCGATGGATGAGGTGGATGGGGGCGCTATTTGTCGTTGCGGGGCGGCTGTGAGGGCGGTGCTCGCATCTGTCGGTTGCCGGCCGCCGAGCGCGGCAGCAACATCAACTGTCTCGTGGTTCCTGATCAGGTCGCCAAATGTGGGCTCCACTTCTGAACCATCGGCCTCGTCTTGCATCACGGTGTCCTCATTTCCGCCCGATTGCTGCTCACCATCTGCTGGCTGGGCAGTCTGCTGTTCTGTGACCTCGTCATCGTCATCCTCCTCGGAGATATCGTCATAGTTGCTCTCCGAGTCGCTTGAGATCTCGATTGTTTCGACCTGTTTTGATGCCTTGGGCTTCACAGGGATGGGCACCGTAACTGATGTTCTGCTCTCGTCTATCCTGGTGGAGTTGGGCCGTTTGGTGCTCTGCTGGACTGGCGCAGCGACCTTGACAAGCTTCCTCTTTGTGGCCATGATTCCTTGTGTGCAGGAGCCCTGGGGATGCGAGTTGTATCCTATGTCGATGATATGTGAGCACGCTAGGTAGTGGGTGCTCTCAGGACGGAGGAGGGAATGGACGAGTTTTGGCACAGATGGCTGGGGACTGACTTGCCGATAGGGTGAATGGGCGATTGAGCAAGAGTTTACGGCGGGAACTTTTTTGCAGAGGAAACTTTTCTGCCCTCTTTGGGGCTGACCGACTTCCAATCATGGTTAGAGGTCCCCACATGGTCCGAGCACCTTCAGACAACACCAGGCACCCTCCCTGACTGTGTGCTCAGAACACAGCAAGCCGTTATCGGCATGGGTGTATCCAGATACCTAACGATTAATTATCTGTGCATATTATGGCATGAGAATAATACTGGGTGAATTCTGGTGTGAAAGATCAAAGGTATTTGCTCTACATCAGTTGAACAAAATTAATTGCCCACGCTTGTACCTATATATCTCTACAGACCACTACACGATGTCCGACGTGGTAACTTTTCACTAGTAAAATAGTGTCTGGATTGGGAAAGGAAAGCAGAGGGAGAGAGAAAGAAAGAAAGAGTCCTACGCAGGCACAAAGCAAACAGAATATATGATAGTGGATGTGATGATATCCTTGGGTGGAAAAGATTTAGGAACGCCGACAGAATAGCTTTAGACTCGAAAGAAGGCCCGCGTCGGAATGAGCCAGAAGAAATGCGTGCAGCTGGAGGTACACAGTACGAGTGCTTCTGTATTAACCTGGCTGAGTCAGCAGGCCAACCTGACGATAAGATAGCGGCAACAGAGCTCGAAGTCGCGTTTGGAACTTGTGACAGGAAAGAGTGACCAGTCTTTCCCGCTGCTGCTTCCAGTCGTCCAGGACGTCAAAAGTTTGATCTACTGTGGCCGCCGGTGCCGAACTAAGCGAGAGACCAAGAAACCGAACGCGGCTTTGCTAGTTTGTTAGGCGTGCCGTCAAAGCGCTCGCACAAACGGTGGCGGGCGCATGTGCCCGGGTCTTGTTCTCTTGAGACTTCGCCTCTGCCTGGGCGAGACGTCTGCCTGTGCCGCTTGCCACGCAAGCCCTCAGGCCACAAGCTGAATCTACTGGAATACTGCCGTGCTGTCTGGCATTATTATAAATACTGCACCCATTTGCCTAACAAGCGAACGTATTTGTGCTTCACTTGGTATTATTGTCTCGTGGGCCTCGAAGCAGAACCTCCGTGCGCCGGGCTGCAACTTCGGGTCAGAGCGGGCATGAGAGATGTCAGAGGCTCTGGGGGTTGTAGAATGTCGCACAGACAGATAGGATAGGTGGCCCAGATAGCAGCACCAGGGAGAGAGTGTGAGGAGGCAGGTATATGGAGATGATGAAGAAGGCATACCTAGTAGGTGGGCTTGCGGATGTGTATCTCGGCAGCCCTCAACGAGACGGTCTGCAGGGACCAGCCCTTTCCCGGCTTCCTGTCAAGGAGCCTAGTGCAGGTAGTTGCTGGTCGCTGGTCGTGCTTTGGTGGCACCCCCGTCTCAGCGCCAGTCCAATCACGGGTCGGCGCTGATGAGAGAAGGAGGAGCGCTGGGAGCAATGGGAGCTGTCCCTCGCCCTCCCCCTCATCGCCCTCTCCCCCCCTACCCCTCCCCCCTTGGAGCTGATTGCGAGCTTGATAAATAGGGTACCTCCCCCGCCCTCCACGGACATGGCATGTGCCTGCTGCTACCGTCCTCCGAGCTCTCAGCCCAGAAGAGGTAAACGACCACAACAGCCCACCCACCAGCGAAAGGAGCAACCCACCCAGGCCGCCCACCAGAGGTACGTCTCCTGACCCCCTGCCGTGGCCTCGCAACCCGCCCCTGCACCAACCAATTGCATCACCGGGACGGCTGGGAAAAACCAACCACCGAGGTTCCCGCCGCTGCCCCTAGCCTCCACTTGGCGCGTCATTTCAAGGCTAGCCCAAGCTAAAATTGATTCACCTTTTGGCTCGTTGCCTTTTGCATTTTTGATTTTCAGCCTTCCTCTCTTCCTCTGCTCCCCCAGTCGCATCTCGCATCTCCAATCCCGCTCCGCGCCAAGCCATCACGAGCCTCAGGCCAACTCGAAAAAAAAAACACACCGGTGCAACCCAACCGTCTACCAACCCTCCAACCCACCCTGACCTTTACTTTGCACATTGATTGCATTACTCGTGCATCGTCCCGCCGTTGGACTTCTGATCGTCCGCATCGCCCGCCCATCTTCCGCCTGCCGCGTGAGCCCACTTTATCCCAGCTTACTTACACCACCCCAAAAACGGGCCCACGTTCGTTCGTGCACCCGTTGTCGCAACGCGCCTGCCCCACAATTCCCGTCGCGCCGCATCTCTCCCACTCCGCCGCCTCACCAAAGCTCAAGCTCGTGCCCGATTTGAATCGCCGCTTCCTTTTTCTCTTTTCATGTCGCGACGCGCCCGCTGAGCCGATTTTGCAGCATCCACAAGGCCCTTCCGAATGGCAGTAATGACCTCGCAGCCTGAACCCATCGCTCTCGACCAAAAGTCGCTCTCGCTGGATATGGCCACCTCGGCAGCCACTGCGCTGCCCGACGAGCGCAATAGCTTGGAGGTTAACGGGTGAGTCGCGTCTGGCCCGAGAACCCACCTGCCTGGCCCCCTAGCCCTCTCTCTGCCTTGCCACTGCCTTGCCACTGGCTGCGCGCCACCTCTCTCATACCTTTTTGTCGTCGCGCTTTATATGTAGATGGGCCCCGTCGTTTGCGACACATCCGCTTTGTACTCGGATCCTCAAAATACATTTATTTACTGCCAGCCGGCCAGCTAACGCGTCACGTCGCGCAGCCACGTCACGCACGTTGACGGCCCTGACGCGGCTGACAGCACCACAACAAAACACCCTACAGATCCACAAGCATCCAAAGACGACGTGAAGCGCGCCGGCTCTGCTGAGCCGAATCAACACCAGAACAAGGACGCGTTTGCAACCAACCAACAAATAACTGCCATGACCCCGCCCGCCGCCGAGTCAGCTGATGCGGTCGAGTCAACGAAACCCAGCAAAGCCGACGCCGAAAATGAGGTCAAGGACACGGAGATGGCCGATGCACCACCAGCCGAGTCCGCCCAGGCGCCCTCGCCCCCGGCCGAGCCTGCCGCAAAGTCATCTACGGCCGCTGAGGAACCCGCCGGCCCGGAACCCGCGGTAGAACAGCCTGCGGAGACCAGTAGCGCACCGGTCGACACCTCATCCACGACGGTGAAATCGCCACCAGCTGCCGAAGCTACGAAGTATGCCGTAGAGGCGGGAGCCAGCAATGAGGTCGACAAGGAGATGTCGGAGGCGCCAGTAAAAGAGCCAGAGGCAACAAAGGAGTCAGGGACTAAGACAGAGCAGGGAGAGGACACCCGAGCGACTGCAACCAGCGAGGCGGCAGGTAGTGATACCATCTCATCAGGCGCCAACGTGCCCAAATCCCCCAAGGATGAGTCCCAGGAGGTTGCTTGTGCTCCTGTGACAGTCGACACTAGTATGACCGACGCGCCGTCGCAGGGGTCCGCAAAGGTTTCTCGGGAGCGAGAGGAGGATGTCGATGACGAGCCTCTTGCGAAGCGTGTGAGAACTACGGGAGAAGATGGCGCACAAGCAAAGGCGGCGCAAGCGCAGTCTGCCCCGTCCGGCGGACAGGATGCCATGGCCATAGACCCACCGTCTGAGGCTCCTGCCTCCGGCTCCACGACACCAGCAAGACCAGGGCAGGCTGGTGCGTCTGTGCCCCTGAGTGTGAACGGGAAGTCCCGCAAGATGAATGACCCGGCGCTTGCCAACAATGCCATCACGGCCCATCAGATTAGGGAGATCAAGAAGGTACTGGCCCTTGTCAAAAAGACCAAGAGTGGACAGATGTTCAGGTCGTCGGTGGAGCACCTGTGGCCAGGTGTCTGGGAGCAGTACCGTTCATTGATTAAGCGTCCTATGGATATCAGCCTCATCGAACAGAACCTACGTGACAACAAGTACCCTACCATGGCGGACTTCAGGACCGACGTGGAGCTTATCATCGAGAATGCCACCAAGTTCAACGGTTCCGATCACGATGTGACCAGGGCAGCCAAGGCAACAGTGGACGGCATCTACATGAGGCTGGCGGAGGCTCCCGCTGAGGAGCCTGCGAAACCCGTCAAGCAAGATGTCAAGCAGATGCCCACCCGCCACGCTGAGCCCCGGCAGCACCAACCTTCCCCCCCAAAGAAGGAGCCTCGCCCTGTGGCAAGCTCACCCGCAGAGAAGGTTTCTGACTCACCTGTCTTTGCTGTGCCTGCCTCGGGCATGCCTACCATCCGCCGAGACAGCACGAAGAATGCCATCGACCGGCCAAAGAGACCCATCCATCCGCCCAAGAACAAGGACCTGGGCTTCCAGCCCAAGAACACCAAGAACAAGCGCAAGCCCGAGATGAAGTTTTGCGAGGAGGTCTTGAAGGAGCTGAAACACGCCAAACACTGGAACCTGAACCAGTTCTTCCTTGAGCCCGTGGATCCTGTTGCCCTGAACATCCCCACTTACTACAAGGTCATCAAGACGCCGATGGACTTGGGCACCATGACCAACAAGCTGGACAGCGGAGAGTATGAGACGGCTAGTGCGTTCAAGTCGGACTTCCTGCTCATGGTCAACAACTGCACCAAGTTCAACCCCGAGGGTCATCCCGTCCACACGGCAGGCAAGGAACTGGAAAAGATATTTGAGAAGAAGTGGTCAGAGAAGGCTTCATGGATGAGCAAACATGCCCAGGCAACAGCCCCGCCTGCAACTGCGACTAGTCCCCGCGGAGCTGGCAAGGACGAAGACGACGGAGAGGATGAGAGCGAGCCAGAGCAGGACACCTCTGCTGATATCCAGGAGGCCCAGCGAAAGCTGGAAACTGCCGTGGCGCGGTTGAAGAAGGAGAACGAGGAACTTAACAACCAGCTCTTCTCAGACAACCCTGACTCGGCGTCCATTGATCTTAGCCGGGCTCTCATCCAGACTCTCCAGGACGAGATCCTCAAGCGGCGGGCTGAAGTGATCTCAGCGCGAGAGAAGAAGCCCTCGGCGGCCACCAAGCCATCCAAGAAGAAGGCGGCTGGTGGTGCGACTGCCGGCCCGAAGAAGGCTGCGACGAATGCGAACCCCCCGAAGAAGGCCAGCGGTGGCACGGCCAAGAAGCCCGCAAAGAAGAGACTCACCGACGACGAGAAGGAGATCGTATCTGATGCTATCGGTAGACTCGATGGCACCAGTCTGACCAAGGCTATTGACATTATAAAGAAAGATACGAACCTGACCGTGAGTACCGCTCACCCGCTCCCCACTCCTGAGGGATAAATAAATAGCTGATTCTTTATGCTCCTAGGAGACCGATGACGACGAACTCGAACTGGATATGGAGCAGCTCAGCGACGATGCGCTAGTCAAGTTGTTTGACCTGGTGTTGAAGGCTTTCCCGAGCTATAAGGACCAGTTGAAGAAGCCGGAGCCTGCCCCTGCCCCTGTTCAAAACTCACACGCTGGCAAGTCAGCAGCAAAGAAGAAGAACAAGCCCATGGGCAAGGCCGAGCAAGAGCGGAAGCTTGAGCAGCTCAAGGCGCTCAAGGACTCGTACAAGAGGCCCGGAAGCGGTAGCCAGGAGCCGGTGCCATCAATCGAGCCCAACGAGACCACACAGGCTGGCCACAGGCATGATGACAGTGACGATGCAAGCTCCTCGGAAGAGGAGTAGTCGTGTCGCAGCAGCTGCCGACTCTTGCTGTGCATTGGGTCTTGAGGGCGGACGAACTTGTCCGCCTGGTCGGCACATGGCTGGTCGAACAAGACGATGCATGCTCGTCCTCGCCGTGTTGAACCTTTGAGCTGTTTGGAGCTCGGTCTGAGGGCTCTTGGAGCAGACTCGGGCTTGTGTCAGCCCGAGGCGACACTTGGGAGAAAACGCGGCGCACCACGGCTCTTGGCTGTGCGCCTCCAACCCGTGTACAAACATGTCCATACCCCTGTATAAATAACTCATGGGCCGTCGCTCCGTTGCGAGGCTCAGAGAGAGCGTGGCGATGGCGTCTGGGGGCCGCTGTCGCTGGACTTTTGACTTTCTTCTTCCCTGGTCGGGACCCGGCCGGGACACCCTCGATAGGGGAGGGGATAGGTTGCGGAATGTTGATGAATGACGAACAAAAGGGAATGGAAGGCGTGGCTTTTGTTGTGTGGGCGCAGCATTGTAGGCGCATCGATCGGCTCATACCCTCACGGGCGTTTAGCAGACAATCGGCCACAATTGTGCTGCTTGCAGAGGAATTGAGATAGGTTTTGATAATGCCCAATGGCACCCCCTTTCTGCGTGTACGTCCTCATGTGTATGCCCTCGTGTTCTCCCGCCTCGTGGCGAGGTGTGTTGTGTAGCCGATGCCCGTGGGCGTGTGTATGGTGTCGTGCTTTCTTGCGTAGGGAGATGACCCCGTTGTCATGGTCGTTGGCCACCGGCACGAGGTCATGTCTGGTTATTCTCTCCTGGCCGACCAGGTGGGCGCACCAGTCGCCCTGGGGCCCGTCGGTGGGATAGACACGTGCGTCGTCTCTCCAACTAAATGGTAGCTTGAAAGGTATGTGTCTGGCGCTGCGGCCGCGAGAGGTTGGGGAGGGGGGAAGGGAACGGGCGAGTTGTTCCCCCGACGAATAGGGGCGAGTCGATTATCGGAGGACGATGGCTCCTCACGCAGGTTGCATGCGTCAGTCAGTATGCAGCGACCCGTTCATGCCGGCCCGGACCGCGCCCCGGCAACCCTCACACCACCCACCTGGCCCATCCCGAGGGGATCAGGGCATTGGGGCTGCCGTCGAGGAGCGAACACGTCGTCGTCGTCGTCGTCGTCGTCGTCGTCGTCGTCGTCGTCGCATGATGAGACCAGGGTCGGCTCCGACGGAGTTGAGAGAGTCATGGTTCTTTTTGATTGGGGGGTCCTGTTTCAGCAAAGCTGAGACCCGGTACCGCAGAACTGTGCGGTTGTTGCTGGACGATAATTTCCTTTTGCCCCCATCTTGGCGGCTAGGGCGTGGGAGATTTGCGTCATGGCCCCCGGTCTCCCAGGCTTCACGGGGGGAGGGTTGGTTGCCTTGGGGTGGGGGGGAATAGGGGTGGTCCTCTTCCGGTGCGAGATTGGCGGATCTGATGGCGTGGGCGTTCCTCTTGCGTTCTTCTGATGCGGGGATTCAGTGACTGTCTTGTCTCGTGGGGCCAGATCCTGAAGGGGATAAAAGAAGGGAAGGAAGAGAAGCAGATGGGAAATAGATAGAGAGAGGGTTGGCTGGTGGGCACTTCATGGGTTGGGCATGGGCTGTCTGGCCCCTCGAAGAATAATGGGAGGAAAAGGGATGGATTCTGTGTGGTCTGGTGAGGGCTTGACAATGGGAAAGACGAGAGGAACTTGATGGAAAAGAGCGGGGAAAGAGCCGCACCGACGTGAGCTTATCGCAGTGAAGATGTGTGCACAGCTCGCCCGGCTCACTGATTTCTTCAACTATAAATAATAAATGAATGGACTCTGTGAAAAGTGATGGATTGTCATGTCTGCTGAGGAAGAAAGTGGGGCTGTGCCTGGGCTCAGCAACCCATCAAAAAGTCGTGCCACTGCCCTGATGGCCTGGGCAGTCTGGCAGCCGGCGCAGAATGGTACTCTACTATGTAACTGCCTATATTTTGGCAGAAGAGGTGCGTTGCAACCCCCGGGTGTTTCCCCAGCATTACTACCAAGTATATATGTATACCTACCCACCAGGCCAGCCTAGGTACAGTACTAAGACAAGTACCAGTACTGGCCCTTATATTGGGCACACTATACTCAGCGAGGAGAGTGACATGGACATCAGGCGCCATATAGGTGGGGGAGGCCACATATGACAGGCGGGTGTTGGAGGAGGATGAGAACATATTTCTAGCTTGGCCCCTGGATGAGATACCCAGTATATACTCAAGACGGCGCCCGCACGACTTGGGTGTGCCATAAACAGATTTGGGTTCCCGACTAAACCTATAGGCTGCTCGAATAAGAAACGCTCAAGGGCTCCCTATCCATCTGCATGAGCTCAAGAATTGCCCTCCACGGAGGTCCGGAACTGTCAGGATTGGGTGTGACGTGGAATGGGATGACATGTGTGTGCTTAGACGTATCGTACCAGCACGTGAAGTGCCGAAATGGCCATCGGCACACGACTTCGATGGCTTCAAATCCCAACAGGACAGGTAATATCGGCTGCGGGCCTGAGATCACAAGGCCAGGGCGAAGAACGGCAGGCTCATCGAATGGTCAGTCGGCCCTCGTCGTCGATAGGTCTGCCCGGGGAGACGTCTCCCCAGCTGGTGGATACGCAGGTGTCTCTCGAGCCTGAGCTCCGAGACCCGTGGCCGCCGGGCTAGTCTGGTCCGATGTCCGACCGCATCGGTCTCGCGACGTACATGCAGCACTGCTGTGCTCCCCACCTATGCAGCGTGCTCGGCGGGCCCCCTATATAAGTACGGCAGCCGGCAACAGTGCAGCAGCCACAGTACCATAACGAGGCAGGCTCCTATACAAGCCAACCTCCTCCTCTCGTCACACATCAGTCGCCTGCCGTGACCCAACGCCGTATATCAATCACCATGTTGGGCCGCGCGCTCCTCACCCTCGACAGCCTCGGGCTCGTCTTCGGCGCGTGGATCGCAGATATGAACCACACCCACCAGCGAAACCCGAAGTGGCCACCCCATGCAAAGTGAGTCAGCCTGGCGTACAGTAGGACTAGTACACACACACACACACACACACACACACACACACACACACACACATATATATATATATATATATATATACCTACACTACACATAGGCACACGCGCGCGCGCACACACATACAGATATCCCATGCCCATGCCATCATATCCACACCACGCCCCTCTGCATGCAGGGACTGACGCGTACCGCACCTCTCCGCCCCGTCCAGATTCCACAATGCGCAGACCATCGGGCTCAGCACGGTGCTGGGCCTGGCCACCCTGTACCTGACGTGGAGGCCGCTGCTCCTGGGGCCCTCGCCCGCCACCGACCGCTTCTCGCTGCGCCTGGCCGCCTTCACCGGCAGCATCTACTGGCTCACCGGCCTGGCCGCCATCTACTTCCCCGAGGCCGACGGGCTCGACCCCGAGTTTGGCGGGCCGGGCTTCCCCCAGAGGCCCATCTTCCTGACCTTCATGGCCGCGGGGCTGGCGGGCTCGTACCTGGAGCTCCGCTGAGGGGCTGTTTTGGTCCGGGTCTCGGGTGGCATGCTGCAACAAGTCCTACCATGGCCCGTCTGTTGGACATTTATACAGTATGAGTTAGAGGCTTATCGCGGGCGGGCGGGTCTCCAAGAAGTCCATGTGGTTGCATGTCTTGGAAGTTAAAAGCACAGTCCTGTGTGCATGTCCGTGTCTCAGCTCATACGTCAAGACGAGAAGCAATATAACATAGACACGTGCTGTGTTGTCTCCATAATAAATACGTCCACACGTGTGTACTTACAGCACCCCGCTCTCAAATTGGTACGCGTCCACGTATTTATTTATTAGCCCTGCTCCGTGACCCCACGGAAATGGACAGGGCGCCCTCCACAGCCGCGCAACTGCAGCCGCGTCCTCTTCCTCCTTCACACCACCTGGCAGGCTGGCACCCAGATGCTACCGAGCCCGAGCCCTTCGCTTCACCACTTAATTTCTTTAATTGACGGTGAGACGATGACGGGATCCTGACGCTAGCCCTATTGGACCATGGATATGCACTCTCTTCTCCCCAGACGCTGCTAGTGTCAGGAAAAAAGTCAGCCGCGTCTCACTGGCCATGCTGCAAATCACACCCCGTTGCCAGGGCCGTCATCAGCGTGGGGTGTTGCACCGTCAGACCTCGTCCATCGAGGCGCCACTCGTTGCGAGCCAGCCGCGCCCGCCTTCTCACAACCCACAATCTCGAGATTTATTTTTTTTGGGGGTGGGGTGGCGGGGTGGGAGAGTTGCCGTCTCTGAAATAAACAGCCATGCTCGCCCCGCGCCTCACGCGACACCCCCAGGATGCTAGTCACCTGGGACGCGTGGCCAAGCCGTCAGCAGGGCAGCCTGGCAGCCTAGCAGGACGGGATGCTACACTAGGGTGTCAGAATCAGGGGTTGGACGGCCCAGGGATTGGACGGCCCAGGGATTGGACGGCCCAGGGAGAAAGGCTTGATCTGGGAAAGGTTTGAGGCCGGATCCACTGGTGACGACGCTCCAGGCACCTCCCTTGCGGTGTTATCGCCTACACAGGGACCGATCCCCGGTGAGCCGCGCTCACCAGGCCCTCAGGGCCGTCCTCGCAGGAACCCACCCTGCGTCTCGCGGGGCTGGAACGCTGGATGCTGGACACCAGGGTGCAGACTGTCGGGGCCGAGAAATCCCATGTCGGTTATTAGCTTGCTGATGTCTTCTGTTGTGCCTACAATCATGTGTCTCGCACACCAAATCCCAGTGTGTGCTTTCCTCTCGGCTTCTGCTCGTTTCTCTACCAACACCCTACCCTCCCTTTCCCTCCCGGCAACATCACCATTGTCTCCGTGCTTCCTGGGACCCATTTTCCCGTCCCCGGCCTCCTCCCACTCGAGCAAGCGACCTGTTGCCCTTTCTGTACGACCCAGCACCTCACTACACGCCGGCTCGCCTCACATCTCACACCCCGGGGTTCCGGGAGTTCCACCGGCCCAGCAGGGCTTGGCGGCCGAGCAAGCATCAGCGGGCGGCGTCTCTTGACAGCCGATGCCCACAGGGTATCAACCGGCCTCCCACCGCGCAGGAAGCCAGTTCCTGGAGCCTGGTTTCTTGACGACGAGCCACCTTGCGGCTGCCAGGGGCAACCGACGATAAGGGTGTGTGAGCATCTCGTCCGGTCAACAGACTGGCCGTTACTCTGCGCCGCTGTTTTCCTTGTGTCTCACCCTGCAGACCCGGGATAGCATCAGATGCTGAAGCCGACAAGGAAGTAGGGCGAAATGGTCAAGCAGACAAGCTTCAGGAACTGCCTGAGAGACACGCCATGCGTCCAATCACTCCTCGGCTTCTTCTTCAACAAGGGCGTCAGGGGCGGCCCCAGGATATTCCTGAACCTGGCCGCTGTGATCCTTGCCCTCGTCCTCGTCATCAAGCTCATGCCATCACGGCTGAGCGACAGCACGTTGAGCTCGATCACTCTCGACATCTGGACGGGGCGGCCTGGGGAGACCCTGGTGGGAGATAAGGAAGGGGACGATGGGCTACCTGGCGGGTTGAGGATGGTCGTGTTCGGAGAGAACGACATTGGCACGCCGACCGCGCAGGATAAGGAGGTCGGGGGGTCCAAGTCATGGACCGAGGCGCTCTGTGCAGAGGTAAGCGGCCACGATCCCTCGCAAGCCCATGACCGCTTCGCATCCACACCCTAACACCTTTGTTCCCGCCCTCAGCTGGGGTGCTCCAGGTACATGACCATGGCACCACCAGACGGCTCTCCAGCCTGGTCCGTCAGCTCCAAGGCGCTCTATGCCCTTGGCGTGGAGAACGTCCTCAACGCGACGGCAGGCATGTCCGGCCCCGGGACGGACTACTCGTACCTGTCGACGTATTACGCCCCCCAGTGGCAGACGCTCGACCTGAAGGACCAGGTCGACCGGTTTCTCGCCATGCCCAAGCCGCGATACGCACCGAATGAAACACTGTGGGTCTTCAACCTCGGCTTCTGGGATGTATGGTCGCTGTCGGCCCTACCGATCCCTGCCGGGAAGGCGGTCGCAGAGGCCATGACCGGATACATCTTTGAGCAGCTGGAGCGCCTATACGAGGCCTCGACAGACCCCCGATCGATCGCCTGGTCCGACACCAGCTACGCCCCTGCGCCGCCCGGGCCGGAGACCAGCGCCGGGGCGCAGGGCGAGGTGCGGCCTGGCGAGGGACCGACCGAGAAGGGGCCCGAGGCGCAGGCCAGCGGCAGAGACACGAACGAGCACTTCCGGATCCTAATCCCCCGCATCACCGACCCGTCGCTGCTGCCCGGGTGGCGCGACCTCAGGGCGCAGCTCCCCAAGGTGCACTCCAAGGCGGAGCAGATGCGCAACTCTGCCGAGCTGACGGACCACTGGAACAAGCGCATCGTCAGCGGGCTGACGGAGTGGGTCAGGAAGGAGGACGGCAAGGGCGGCTCGGAGGACCAGGGGGCCGGGCCAGACACGGCCCAGGGTGGCCCCACGACGCAGGCGGCGGCGACGGCGGCGGCGGAGGGCAACAGGGCCGACGCGAAGCCGAGACCGAGCGCCCGGCCGGGCCCGGTCCGGGAGGGCTACGCGTACAACACGGCCAGCTACGTGCTGGACGCCATGGTGGAGCGGCAGCTGCGCAAGGCGGGGCTTCGGGACGGGTCGGGGCGCGGCGGCGGCGCGGTCGAGGAGGGGTTCCGCGACGTGAGCAACTCGTGCGTGGGGCACGGCGGCACGGCGGCGGCGGAGGAGGAGCAGGCAGACGGAAACCAGACCAGGGCAGGCGAGACGGTCAGGGTGTGCCAGGCCCCCGGCGACTACCTGTTCTACACGCCGTTCGCGCTGTCGCAAAAGGCCATTGGGGCGATTGCCGCGCAGGCAGCGGACATGATCCGCAACAGGGAGGCGATCGGGGGCGGGCGGAGGTTGTAGCCCGGGGGCCTTCCTGAGCTCGTCCTGGCCAGATGGTGACTCGGTGCTGGGCCCGATGCTGTCTACTCGCTGTGGTCTTGGGCCTGGGGTCTTTGGATGATATACAAGACTTGATATGATGGCATGCATGGATATTGCACTGGGTGGTGTTTGGGGCTTTTTGACTGGCGGGACTCCGTTTTTGGTGGCCCATGTTTTGGTTTGTTGGCGGTGCTACCAGCGCCTATATACACCCGTACATACTTGTCAATTATAGGGCCTCGATGCACCAGAAATATCGGCCAGCTCGCACCATGGTCCAACACCCTACTCCGTACCATGCTATCTCCCCTATCCTCACGTCACGGGTCCCCCCAGCCCCTCAGGGTTAAACCCTGGATGTGGTCATGATTTAAACCACACCCCCCCCCCCGGCCTTATCGGCTATCGCGAGGCCCGCACCCAGGCTGACTGTGGCTTATCACCGACCAACGACACGCGGGCAGGCCACGAGCTCCTTTCGACCCCCTGCATACTTCCTCCACGTCCCGCCAGATATGCCTTCCCTCCCCCAGCCCTGACCGCAGACAAGAGGGCCAGACAAGAATGAGCCCGTCGCCGTCCTCATCCGGACTCCTGCCAATGCCTGGAACTCCAGCCTGGCGCGCGAGGATCGCCAGCGTCTTCCGCAATGCCGACGCCCACGTCCTGGCCGCCTTCTGGCTGTTTGGTATGCCCACGCCAGCCTCCCCCTCGAGCATGAGCTGATGCTTCTCCCGTCTCCGCAACCAGGCCTCATCAACAATGTCCTCTACGTCATCATCCTGTCCGCCGCCCAGGACCTCATCGGCAACCTGCCCAAGGGCATCGTCCTCCTCGCCGACGTCATGCCCTCGTTCGCCGTCAAGCTCGTCGGCCCCTACTTTGTCCACCGCGTCCCCTACGCCGTGCGCATCCCCATATTCGCCGCCCTCTCCGCCGCAGGCATGCTCCTCGTCGCGCTCACGCCCGCCACCGGCTCCGTCCCCGTCAGGATGATGGGCGTGGTGCTCGCCAGCCTCAGCAGCGGCGGCGGCGAGCTGAGCTTCCTGGGCCTGACCCACTACTACGGCCACATGAGCCTCGCCGCCTGGGGCAGCGGCACCGGCGGCGCGGGGCTGGCCGGCGCCGGCCTGTACGTCATGCTCACCACCTGGTTCGGCCTCAGCGTCAGGGACAGCCTGCTGGCCTCGGCCTTCCTGCCCGCCGTCATGCTGCTCAGCTTCTTCGTGGTGCTCCCCCACGGCCCGCTCCGCCAGGGCGCCGCCCTCAAGAGCTACGAGGCCCTGCCCGAGCGGGACCCGGCCGGCGACGACGTCGACGACGTGCCCGCCGACACCGCCTCGTCCAGCCTGCTCGCCCCGGGGCCCGCCGCCGCCGCCGCCGCCGCCACCGCGTATTCCGCCCGCCCGGACGGCCACCACGGCGCGTCGTTGGTGGCGCACCTGAAGCGCGCGAGGGCGCTGGTGGTTCCGTACATGCTCCCGCTCTTCATGGTCTACGTCGCCGAGTACACCATCAACCAGGGCGTCTCGCCCACGCTGCTGTTCCCGCTCGGGTCATCCCCGTTCGCCGAGCACAGGGACTTTTATCCCTTCTACAACTTCCTCTACCAGTTTGGCGTCTTCATCTCGCGGTCGTCGACGCCCTTTGTGCGCATCCACCATGTCTATATCCCGTCCTTCCTGCAGGTCGGCAACCTGGTCCTGCTGACGCTGCACGCCCTGCTCAACTTCATCCCCACCGTCTACATCGTCTTCATCATCGTCTTCTGGGAGGGCCTGCTCGGCGGTGCGGTCTACGTGAACACCTTTGCCGAGATCATAGAAAACGTGCCGGTCGCAGAGCGCGAGTTCAGCCTCGGCGCGACGTCGGTCGCTGACAGTGCCGGCATCTGCCTCGCTGGCTTCATCGGCATGGCTGTGGAGGTGTGGCTGTGTGACTGGCAGGTCCGACATGGGAGAGACTGGTGCAGAAACATCAGGGTGGCCTGAAGGCGGCCGTGCCATATCTCTTGGATCGCAAATCTGGCCTTCGGTATCGACAGACATACAGAGGTAGAAGCATAGGAGCTCAACAACAAAGCACTCGGCCCACGGGGCGCTGTTCACGACGGCTCCCGGCCGCAACATTTCAGAAACTCACTCGTTCCGAAAACGTGGGTATCTGGCAAATGGATGAGTGGTGAAGACGCATCCCCAACTCCTAGCAAACTCCAAAATGCCCCCCCCCCTCTCAGGCCAACCGCAGCCCCAATGACCCACATCACCTGGCCTCCCGGCGACACCAGTTCTCGGTCCGGTGGACGATATGCAACTGCGGCGCCGTCCAGCCGGGGTCCTTCTCCTCGACCCTGCCGAACGCCCCGCGCACCAGGGCCCATATGCGCTTGACCTCGGCGCGCTTGAGCCTCCTGAGCCCCCTGAGCGTCGAGGGCTCCGGCCACCCGTGCTCGTTGAAGTCCACCAGCAGCGTCAGCAGCCTGAGCCCAGGGAACCTGCGCACGAAACGGGCGCCGTCGTCCACGGCCGAGTCGACCCAGCACGGCCGCAGCCCCCAGTTCATGACGAGGCTGCGAAGGCCCGAGTATGCCGCGAGCTCGGCGTCGCTGATGTCGTCTGCAGCGTTGGGGAGGTCAGTAAAACCCGGACTCTTTTCTCTCTTTTTTTGGGGGGGGGGGGGTACGAGGAGCATTTATGGGAGGGAAATCACCCACAGCCTCGGTAAACCCATATCGAGTCCTTCTCAAAGTCCATATATACTCCCTCGTCCCCGCGGCCCCGCGTCTGGACGAGCTCATACTTTGGGCCGGCGCCCGCCACCCGCTCGGCGCCCGGCTGCGCGACCAGAAGGCGCCTCGACTCGGGGCACGCCTGCAGCACCGCGGGCACGCGCCTCTGCGGGTTGTACCTGAACTTGGCGTTGTTCCACGTCCTGGGCACGACGGTCGGCTCGGGTGCGGCCGCCTCCCAGATCAGGTAGCGGATCTCGACCGGCAGGCGCTGGAACTGCGGGAAGCCGGAGGGGAGACCCTCTGGCCGGGCGGGGCTGTCGGCCCCTGTAACGAGGGGGCCGGCTGGCGTTTCTGTCTTGTCCTCGCGGAAGATGTGCAGGATGTCTGGGCTTATGGACTGGTCGGCGCTGGGCTTCATTTCCGCCTCTGAGATGCTGCTGGTCCTCGGGCACTGTGAGGCTTGTGTGCTGGCCATGTCGGTGTCCCGGTAACATCTGTATGGGCTGTGTGTGGTAGATTGTGAGTTGTCGAGAGATGCCATTGCATGGGTTCCAGATGTGATTTGCCGGTTGTGTTGCGGTTACGAGCAGGAATGTTGCGGCTGATATATGCTTGAATCCTGTATGTTTGCCCTGAGATCGGTTGCGGTGGAGAGGGTATACGGTTCTCCAGAGGGAGTTTTTGTAGTACACTAATAATAAACAAACAGGAGAACTCAATAGAGTCGGGCGCAATCTCGTAAAAATGTGACAAAATAGAGTCATGCACCTCCGGCCTGCGACAGCGACTGACTGCTCTGGAACAATGGTTGTGAGCCAACCAACCTTAACAAGAGCTAAGCGTTAGCGGAATCAAAGGGGGGGGGAAAATATTTAAAACACTGCATTATAACATCACAGCCAAGATTTCCACCAGCAAAACAGAATCCATGTGCTCATCCACCATGATAGCGTCCCGGGTCCTCCCGGGTGAGAGAGGCACGGTGGTTGGGCATAACATGGCCACCGCTTGCTTCTTTGCTTGCTTGCTGGCAAGGTGTATGTAGTTTGGCCCCAACCCCCCTGACGCCAATCTGCGCGCAGGGCAAGGCCAGGCGGGTCTGATGGCAGGCAGGCAGGTCTGATGGCAGGCAGGCAGGCAGGCAAGACACGATGGGTCGTGTGGCTCTACAAACAACTACCCAAAAAGACAACAAGATGGTGCCACCTGGACCCAAGCAGCGCGGGTGGGCGGGTTATCAGGCCAGACGCGGGCGGCTGCAGGGCTGGCCTGGGGCACCGGGCTGGGCTGATTCCCACATCTCTGTCCCTCTCATTCTGGCTTCTTGACATCTGTCGGACACGGACATTGCCGGGTCATATGTTTTTTTTTTTTTTTGTCGCTGCGGTTGCTACGTGGGCAGAGTCCATCAGTCACTTGCGTCCAGGGAGAGGCCCTTGTATCCTTGTGTTGTATGCCTGCGGCTTTCGGCCCGCCCTGCTGGCGTGGACTTGGCGGGTTTTGGCTGTAACCCTTTGTTTTTCTTTTTTTCTTTTTCAAGATAGATGGCCCGGAAATAACAAGGGTGGGCGTCGGTCTCCTCTCTGCTGTGCGGCTCCTCCGAGCGGGCTCGGGCTTTAGAAGCGTGCCTGCTGGCAACCCTGCTGGCAATGACACGGAGGTTGGCCAAGGCTCCATGACCATCTGCCGTTTATTACACAGTACTCGGAGTGCGTGCTGCCCGGCTGGAGAGGCACGGGTATGCCAGCCTCATGATGCTTTCCAGCCCTATGATGCTTTCCAGCCCTCCTCGGCTGTGAAGACGAATTAATTGCCTTGCTGGCCACCTTCTTGCGATACCCGACGGGGGAATGAGTTGGGATAAGATGGCAAGATCCGAGAGCCCCCGGTCCGGCTCCTGAGGATCGAGCTCCGGTGGCTCGGACAGGCCGCTGCCCGGAGTCCATGTCGTCAACGGACGGCAGACTAGTCCGTCAGTCATGCATGCACACTCGCTTCTTCTTCCGCCCCCCCCCATCCTTCACCTCTCTGGGACCACAACAAGACCACAAGCCGCCGCCACCACCACCACCACCACCACCACCAGGACAACCAACAAACAAGCAATGCCCCCGACCCGCCTCGTCCCTCGGCCCTCGAGCCTAGGCGCAATCCGCAGGGCAGCCCTCACGAGACCGGCGGCAGCCCCCCGGCCATCTCCATCACCATCACCATCACCATCACCATCACCATCCTCACCCCACCCGCCGCCGCGCCCCTACTCGTCCTCCTCCTTCCAGCGGGGCCCCTCCCCGCCGCGCCTCCCCCCAGAGCAACAGGCCGAGTTCGAGCGCCTCCAGCGCGCAGTGGCCGACCGCCTCGCGGACCCGGCGCCCCTCCCGCACGAACAACACCCGTCCGTGTCGCCGGCGTCGGCCACGCGCCACACAACCACCCCGGATGGCGGCACGGCGGCGGCGGCAACAGCGGCAACAGAAACAACAAGCGGCGGCGTCTGGCGCGGCGCCCCGCCAGAGTTCGCCGGCGAGCGGAACCCCAGGACGGGCGAGGTCGGCGGGCCAAAGACGGAGCCGCTGCGCTGGGGCAGCTCCGGGGACTGGAGCTACAACGGGCGCGTGACCGACTTCTGAGGTGGCACCCTCCCCCGGGGGTTTCATCTTGCGGGACAAGGCCGGTGTGTGTGGGCGTCAGGTCCATGCAAGGACTGGTGGAAGCCTCTGAGCCTGGCTAGCCCATGCATGTGTCTCTGGCGGCGGCGGCGGTATGCGAACCATACTGTTGGGGTGGTGGTCTGGACGACATCGCGAGGCGGACATGCATGCTGGACCGTCGTTGTGGCAGCGTCGAGGTCGGTTTGAAACGGCTTCAGTCAACAACCATTACAGTTTAGAAGTTGGCTCTGTTCAGCACAACTTCTTGCCCAGAGACAGCCCTTGTACATTAGCAACGTCTTTGAATCTCTCAGCACAAATCCATCGTCCTGAGGAATGCTCTTCGTGGTGTTCGTAGCTCGTGTACAATAAATAGCACAAGATATTTTCTAGCATACAGCTGCTTGGCCACCCAATCAGCCGGCCGTGTGATTTTGAGCCGTGGTGCCATCCAAGCGTCTTCGACAACACTGGATAGCACACCAAATAAATTGCTGCCAGTGCAGGCAGGCTGCCTATGCCGCAGGTATCTTGAAGCCCTACAACCAACCAAACGCCACATGCTGTCCTGACTTTTCCTTTACGAGGCAGGCGACAAGACTTCTATAGTTCCAATGACCATGCCCTCAGGGCTACCCTTTCAAACCAGACGTCTTCGTCTCGTACGTGCCTGCATCACGCCTCCGCCGGTGGCGTCAGCCTGCTGGCAACGGTTGCCACCGCCGCTAGTGTGGCAGCAGCGCTCAGAGCCGCCGGCACGTTTGGGTCATCGCCTGTCCCGCTCACGTCGCCGACACCGCTGTCGTCGTCTCGGCTGTGCTGTTCGGTGCGATCTGCATCTCCGCCATTGGCCGCTTGACCCTCGTTGAGGCCACCTCTTGCCCCGCTCCCTCCGGGGCTGCCATTGTGCGCCTCCTTGGCTCGCCCACGGCCCCGCCCACCATCGTCAAGTGCCCGGTGCTCCTTGTCACCCACACTATCAGCTGCTTTCTTCTTCGGCGCCAGCGAGACGACGGTGCTGCCGGTGCTGGGCACTACCCTGACCTCGAAGGCCCTGCTCATCTCAACCTCCTGCATCGCCTTCCGCATCCTGTCACGCCTGGCCTGGCCCCGAAGCCTGCTCTGCGGAGCCGCGCCGTTGGTGACGAACCTTACCGACTTGATCATAAAGCTGAGTCCGTCGTGGCTGGACCTCTGTCCGTCTCGGCCCAGCTTACCGCCCCATTCACGGCTCTTAATCCCAAATCGTACCGTGGACGCATACTTCTCCAGCTTTGGTAGGATCTGTATCATGACGTGCATGTCTCGGCCTTCGGGTGTCTGCACGGGCCCTGTCGCCGGTGGTGCCTCCAAGAATTCCGGGCTGCTCTTTTGTAGCGGGTCGGCCGTTTCCTTGCTGCGACCTTTCCTATTGCCCCTGGCCTCCTTGGCGTCTGCACCGGCGCCCTCGTCAAGCCCCAGCAGGTTGACATCGACATCATCAGGCCATTCGCCCCGGATCCAACCACCATGAATGCAAGCTGCCACGACATCTGAGTCATCCGTGTACACATCGGTCCCCCAGAGAGCCCGACGCGAGGTGATCTCGGCCCTGGCAGAAGGTTTGAGGTGCTGCTTCCCAACCTTGACCATCAAGGTGCTTCCCTCCTTGCCTTGTATCGTTGACATCGGCAGGGGTTTGGGTGTGGATTGGTACGGGTGCCGTGCCTGTCGACCACTTCGGCCATCTTGCATCCGCGTGGGTTTTAGAGTAACTTCGTAGATCCAGTCCCCTAGGTGCTCGCGTGGCTTGTGGGCCACGCTTTCCAGAATCGCCTTGTTCGAAATGATGCGCTTCGGTTTTGGCGTGGCAACGACAGCAGCATTCTGAAGGTTCGCAACTGGTAGGGAGTGTGGTTCCCTGATCTGGCCGTGAGCACTGGCTCTCGGAGGGGCATGGTGGTGAGTCATGAGGAGATCTTTCGCGATGCCCGTGGGGGAGGGGATCGGTGTAGATCCCTTGACGTTCTTGAACGGGCTAACCACAGCCTGCTGCGGAGACACTTGGTCGGGGATGTGATGATGGTGATGATGATGGCTAACAATGTGAGCGATATGGGGCAACAGAGCCACATGGGGTAATACGTACTGGTGGTGGTGGTGGTGAGAGTGAGTCTTTTGCCGCTTGGCTTTGCCCAGAGGCGTACTCCTACCATTGCTGTCCTCGTCGTTCTTGGCATCGTCGTCCCTGGGCTTCCTGCGCTTGTTACGGGACGCATTGTCACGGCCGCTCCTGGGGTCGGATGTTACGTCTGTCAGTGCATGCTCCATATCGTCACGGCGGCCGAGGCCGCTACTCGTGAAGGGCAACTGGGCACCTGCTGCCACAGGGCTCGAGACGCCGAGGCCACTGACTCCGCTCCCAATACCTGAAAACATGCGACCAAACTCGCTCTTGATACCAGCCTCACCTGGCGGGCCTTGTATCTGCGGCTGAGCACCTTGTACGGCCTGCGGCAGCGGGGATATGCGGCCCTTTCTATTCATCTCTTGGACTCTCAAGAAGTTCTGTTGATGTGCCATGGGGTGGCTAGGCTCTTCCGCATGTCGGTGTCGTGGTGAGTCGTAGAGCGCGGGGTGGCCATTGCTGTATGCGACAGAGGGCGGGGGCGGGCCTTCCTCGCCAGGTCGCCGGTGAGGAGGCTGCTGCTGTTGTTGAGGTGGGAGCGCCGCCGCACGATGGCGATTTGGCGACTCGTAAGGCGGCGCTTGATGGGCTGCGGAGGGGGCTGGCTGCGAGTGCCCAGGATGAGACGACGGGGGGTAGCGCTCCAGGGGAGGCTGTGACGGAGCTCCTTGGGTATTGCTGTACGGAGGCGCGCTCGCATGAGGGTATTCGTGCTGTCGGGGTGGAGGTCTCGGCTCCTCGTAGACATGTCGGGGCTGATCATATGCCGGCCTTTTCCAGTGTGCCTGTTCTCGGGCATCCAAGGGGCGCGAGTACTGGGACGCGAATGGTTCCCTTCGCTGCATGCCCGGCGGACCATAATCAGACTGGTGCACGGCATGTTGCCTTCCAGGATCACCGCCTGACGTCGTCCTCTCCCTCCGTTCACGATCCCGTAAATCTATCTCCCTCTCCTGCCTTTCCCGCTCGAACAGCAGTCTATCCTCTTCGTGCTTGACAACAATGAGACGTTCCGGGTTGTACTCTCCCCCATGCCGAGGCTCTTCGCGCCTTGGATACATGTCGGAGTGCCCCGACCTTCCCGTCTCCATCTGACGAGAAGACGGCGGGATGTTGGGAAACGACTTGGGCTGACTGCTGGGCCGAGGAGGGGGGCCAGGCGGCCCCGGGAGTCTCTGGAAGTCCCTGGGATGCTCGGCAGGGGCCATCGGCGGAGGAGGGTGTCGATATGTGTCCCGTGGCGTCCCGTACCTTTGCATCTCCGGAGTGAGGTGAGCACCGTGTGGCGAGCCAGCAGCGGCCCTGGGGTCGCGCTGATCCCGCGGGTCTCCTCGTGGATCAATTCGCGGGTCGGTACGGGGATCCGCGCGTGGATCCGCGCGTGGCTCCGCTCGCGGGTCCCTAGCTTCATACATCCGTGGGTGTTGTTCGGGTGTGTGTGGCCTTCGGTAAGGGGCGTACTCGGCGGAGATTGAGGCCATCCTCGGAGAAGCGTGTACACCGGATGTGTAAGATGGAGCAGGACCGGCAGCTGACGACGCCGGAGAAGGATAAGGAGGCGCAGCCGGGTCACGAGATCGAGGGCCGAGCATATAGTTCAGTGACATTGAGCTCCCCTGGCTGCCTCCTCTCTGTATAGAATCCAAGGCGGGAAGCTCGCGACCTCCCGGAGGAAATGCTGTGGAGGGCCCGCCAGATATCGGCGACGGCCTCGGAGGAGGCAAGTTATATGGCGCTCCTGGCCCCATCTGTAGACACGGCCCCCCTGGGCCGCCAGGACCGTTAGGACCCTGGCCAGGCTGGGGAGGCGAGCCTGGAGGTGGCATGGCTCGGTTCATGGGCGGCGCAGGGGTGACAGAAGAGGAGCTCTGGTGTCGCGAGTGGTTCGAAGGGGTGAGGGAAGCGCCATGATCATAAGGACGGGAGGGATAATAGTGAGGGTCGGAGGGTCGTCGCTGGAGGTTCTCGGGAGGATATGCAGAGCTGGCCGAGGGTTGTGTGTGCTGCCCTGGCTGCTGCTGCTGCTGCTGCTGCTGCTGCTGCTGTTGTTGTTGTTGTTGTTGTTGTTGTTGTTGTTGTTGTTGCTGCTGCTGCTGCTGCTGCTGTCTTTCTATCGCGTACGAGGTCTGGGCGGGAGTCGCAGAGGCCGAGGAAGGGTTTGGTGGAGGCAAGGTCTGTCGAGTATAAAGTGGAGACTGTGCGTTGCGCGAGAAGGGTAGGTTGTGCGGTTGCGCCTGTCTCTGATCTCGAGGATCCATGTTAAGGGTTCTTCGAGATCGGTGGCGACAAAGACAGCCGAGCCAGCGCGAGGCCAAAGCTAGTCTTTCCTTGAGGTCGTTGTCGGATTCGAGGTCAGGAACTGCGTCCAGGCGAGTAAGACAAGAAGTGTTGCCAAAGCTAGTTCAAACCGGCGCTAGTCCAGCAAACAAATGGTGAGGCAGGCCGAGTTCAGGTCCCACGAAGACGGCTGGCGATCTCAGAGGTTGGGTGGCATAGGCGGTAGCGAGAAGGGCATGTGTGATGCAAAAAGGCCTTGTCGCGAAGCATCAGTGGGATGCTGGAGATGGGCTAGGATGGCTAGGCTACCCTGGAGCAGGAGTCGGGTGGGCTGCTGAGGCCGTGACCGAGTGCTGATGTTGGGGGTGCAGTCGTGGTGTTGAAGATTGCAAGAAGCAGTGTGTGTGTGCGTGCGGGACCGGGTGTTGGTGTTTGGAGTGGAGTGGAGTGGAGTGGAGTTTGAGTTGAGCCTTGGTTGAGGTCTGAGGTGGACTGCATAGGTGTGGGTCATGGGTCATGCTCTGTGATGCATGCTCCGGCTCTGGCTCTGGCGCTGGCGCTGGCAGAGTCTGTCTGTGCCTGTGTGTTGAGACAAACCTTGGAAGGGGGGGAAATATGGGGAAGGCGGCAACCGGGGCCTGCCTTGGTGCGAGGGAAAGAGCAAGGGGCAAAGCACAAGGGCAGGGACGGCAGGGAGCAGCAGGCGAGCAAGAGGGCAAGGGACGTTGCAGGGGAGTCATGGTTGCAGGGGTGGAGGGGGGCAGAGTACACCATTCTGTACATACACAAGTACACTACGAGGCCACCTTGTCACTTGCACGGGTGTCTGTCATGTTGAGGTCAGTCAGTCAGTCAGCAATTGGCACGTCTCCGGGGCAGCGCAGACACTACGGCCAAGTGCAAGGAGTAGAATACGGGTGTGCACTTCATGTGTCGGCACCTACGCCAGGCAAATACACAGCACACTCACTACCTCAGATACACTAGTAAGTGCAACGGCGCGCGGGACTGGAACGGTACCTGTCGGTCACGCTCAAAAAGGAGACTTGCGTAGGAGGTACATATTATGTACGTAGACTACACACATGCTTATCAGGATGAACAGAACGCTCTTGTAGGACAGGGCAGGAGAATACCACAAAACACAGTGAGACCAACACTACGTCTGTAGATATCACCACATAAGGAGAAAGGTCTGGATGACTGCATGGCGCCATTGCAATGGCTTGAAAATCTGCACGCCCTCATGGAGACGAGAGAGGTGCAAGCAAAAAGAAAGAAAGGAAAAGAAAAAGAAGAAGAAGAAAACAGCAGTGAGCTTACCCGCGACCGAGAGAGCTGCGACAGGGGTTGACGGATCGGCGAGGGGCCAGGACGGCGCTAGGCAGGTCAAGTGTGGAGCCCTTTGGACAGGGATCTGCCTGCAAGGAGGCAAGACTCGGAATCCCATCATTCCAGGTTCTTGACGTTGGGTCGTTGTCGGGAATTTTCTCTCCATGTTTGTCTGGGTGCATGTGAGCTTGGGTGTTTATAGCACCGTGGGTTGCGTGTGAGCTTTTGTGGGTGTGGGTGTGGGTGTCACTGCATGATGCGCTGCTGTACTGCTGCACGTAGCAACCGGGGAGAGACGTGCTCTGCCGTGTGATCAGGAGCCGAACAACTGGCAGAAACATGGCGATGCAGACGTAAAGACGTACATACGTGCACCTACTCTAATCTGTTGTACTTACCTAGGTACTGTAGTGTAGTACCCTACTCCCGAGATGGAAGGCCCTCCCAAACAAAGACAAGCCGCCTAGCTTCAGCAGACCGCCTTTCAGGACCTGCGCTGCGGTCAACCATTGCATGGCCATACAACCTGGCAACCAAGGCAGGCTGAGATAAAGCAGGAAGGGTGGGGAGGTGGTTGGATGGACAGACGGGATGCGGATGGATGGATACAGTACGGAGCAGACAGATTCTTGCATGGATGGGTAGCGGATGACGGGTGGTGGGTGGTGGTCTCGGGTCGGGTCTGACTAAATGACTGACTGATTGATTGATGGATGGATGGATGGACGGATGGATAGATTGATTTGCCGGGGCAGGGGCCTGGGCCCAGACTGGAGCTGAGCTGGTGTGCCAGCCAGGGTGGGAGGAGCTACCCTAGTCTACTATCTATCAGTCACCTACACTAATATCTACTACCTGTAATACCTAGACCAACATCCATTCATTCATCATCCCGAGGACCTTGTGCGATGGTGGCGTATTACTTCCACTCTACTCGAATGATTGCTAGCCATCTACCCAAATGTTTGTGTCTTAATTTGCCATGTAAGTCACTGGCAGCCTGTCTCGACTCGGACAAGCCTCGACGTCTCAGGCAGCACATACATGCCCTGCAAGCCCCCTCTCACTTGTACCTTGACCATCTATTTCCAGATGTCTGTATCCAAGTCAATCAATTGATGTCTCCCTCTCACTCTCCTCGTCTTGGCGCTAGGGCTTGAGCCTGATGAAATGCCCCGCCGTCCATACCATGTCCCAGCATCAAGAGCGTTGCGTCTTGCAGGGGGGCCCCCAAACTCTCTTCTCAAGCCCATCCATCCATCCATCGTCTTAGTGTTTGCACATCATCACGTTTCATGGTGTCAACTAAGGTTCATCCCGCCCTCCATTCCACACGAACCCTCACGTCAGGGCCAACCCGACCGCCCAGCCAGCCAGCCTGGCCTCCCGTCCTCAAGTGTTTGATAAGATCAATGCTGCACGTCGGCTCGACGCCATGGAGGGGGGCACATACACCCAGTCGTTACCCGACAAGAAGAAAAGGCCACTCTGCCCCTTCCTGTAACACCATGTGCCGTGGCTGTCGGGTCCACGCCAGCCCGGCACATGCCTCTCAAAAGCCCCCCACGCTGGCAAGGCCAACCACCTCACCGTCGCCATTCCCTGCCCCAAGCCTTGACTCGTTTCACCTGTGGCTTTCTCCTCCGGCCAGTCGGCTGCCCGCCATGCAAGCGACCAAAATGTTCCGAAAAGTGGTTTGCACCCTGGGTGGCTGACCGCCCTCCGCTGTTGCTCTGGTGGTGGGTTCCGCAGCACTTTGCAACCTCGTCCGGGACCACATGAATAAGCAGTGTAGATACATAGTGTAACAACCAGGGCGAGATCCCCCCCGCCGTAACGCCAGCCGGTGGCCCTTGCACTCATGGGCCGCAGCTCGTGATGGCGGGCCGCCTCCCAATATAATGCAGGCCCATCCTCAGATCTTGATCTTGGCTGTGCCCTAGTGTAACCACCGAGGTCGGCTAGCACCGCCGGCTAAACTTTGATGGTCAACGGCGCACAGGTGCTCTATCCCGTCCCACTTCAGGATGTCCCATGCGTTGGTTTCCAATAAAGATGGCTAACCACAAGACTCGCAGTGACCCTATTTTTGATCTGCCTCGCTTTGGAATCTGGGGTGGTTTCTTTCCATCGGGTCATTTGAGAATGCCGTGTATATAAATGCACGCGAATTGCAAAGTCCAACCTTGGAAGTAGAAGTTGCAAGTGCTTGTACTTAGGTCCACCTAGGTGGGTCTTGAACGCTGTCCTCGCCCCTAACCCAGGAAACGAAGCGTGTCTGAGATGACATACCGTACCCCACCTACCTTCGGACTCACCCACCTTCGGACCGCGTTTTGCACACAAAGTGAGGACATTCCACTTATACCA
>NQMI01000111.1:0-10935 GCA_002270565.1 Stenocarpella maydis
CTCTATATATCTGATTTATTACTTATTAAGAGTTTTAGTTATTATAAAGGTTATAAGATTCTTATAATCTATATAGAGTTTAATCTACTTTTTAGCTCTTATAAGGTAGTATTGCTATTCCTAGAATGCATATACTATAGCTATAAATTCCTTATTTAATATAGTATAATAGGTTTCTAATCTATTGAATTTCTTGCTAAAGTTTATAATAATGCATATCCTTCCTTATTTATCTTTTTAGGTAAGTTCCCCGCCTATAGCATCATCTAAGGCATCTATATAGATCTTAAATTCCTTTTCTAGGTCTGCTTCCTTAAGTATAGGGTCTCCCATAACCTTATCCTTAAATATCTAGAAAGCTTATTATTTAGTATCAATCTACCTAAAGACATAATCTTTTTTTATAAGGTCTATTAATAGTTTCATAATATTACTATATTATATAATAAATTATTAATAAAAGTTAGTATATCTAAGGAATGCCCTAATATCCTTAATGTTTATAGGGGTTAGCCATTCCTTAATTGCTTTAACTTTTCCTTCTTGCATCTTAATTCTTCCTAGTTTAATTATATACCCTAGGTAATCAACTTTTTGCATATACTAGTTATACTTTTCTGGTTCTACTAGAAGATTAGCATCCTAAAGTTTTTAAAGAACCTTTTTAATATATCCCTTATAATCATTAAGGTTTTCTAAGAAGATGAGAATATTATCCAAATAAGCAATAACAAAGATATTAAGGTATTCACTTAAAACTTAGTTAATTATTTCCTAGAATAATATAGGTACATTAGTTAATCCAAAAGGCATAATCATTATCTCATAGTATCTATAGTATATCCTAAATGCTATCTTCTATTCCTCTCCCTCTTTCATTTAAACAAGGTTATATTCATACTTCAAGTCAAGTACCATAAACTACTTTGCTCCTCTAAGCCAATCTCATAGCTCCTTAATAAATAAAAGAGGGTATTAGTTTTTAATCATAATATTATTCAATTATCAATAGTTAATACAAAGTTATAGCTTACTATTTTTCTTTAGTATAAAGAGGATCAAGTATCCTACTAGTAATTGCAATAGCCTAATGAATCCCTTCTAAAGGTTTTTATTAAGGTATTCTTTAAGGGCTTTAAGTTATTCTTTATTAAATCTATAGATAGGCTTAAATTAGGGTATTATTCTAGGTTTTAATGGTATTTCATAGTCTCATTATATATATTATAGTAATGTAGTATTAAGTCATTCTTAAAACACATTCTTAAATTCATAATAGTCTTCTAGTATCTATACTAGTCTATTAATCTCATCTCCTTCCTTTCCCTCTTTTAGATAAAGGAAGTATTATTATGTTTCCTATATTATATGCTAACTAGGTATACTAGAGTGGCAATCTCCTGATTAGCTTTAGTCCTTCCACTAGGCGCTTAAGTAGCTCAATCCTTCTCTATCTTCCTAGAGTCAGGCCTTCTGCCTGCTCCCAGAGGTATCCATGGGTCCATTTAAGTGTATCACCTATTTGCTATCCTTAGTAATATAACTCCTTCCCTTACCACTAATTACAACCTTCTTCTGGGGAATAATATTATCCTAAAAGATCTAGCTAGTAATTTAATTAATTTAGGAGTTATTCTTTCTTAATGAAGGTATTCCTAAGATCAACTAGTAATTTGCTATCTTAATAATATTAAATGATAGTAATTCCATATAGTTATAAATCTGAATTAGGAGAGGATTAATCTTCATATTAATAATTCCATTACTATAAGATACTTTAGTTCTATCTACTATATTAAGTCTATAGGGTTCTTTTTTCTTGTATTATAGTAGATAGTATTCATTTACTACCTTTAGGGATATGAAATTCCCTTGTGCTCTACTATTAATAAGTGCTAAGCACATATGGACTCCTAGCTTAACCTAAACCATCAGGTAGCTATAGTTGCTTATTATTGCACACAAGTACCTCATAATATAGTTAGTTGCTGCCTAAGGTTTTATAGACAGCCCTCCTAGTTTTTTAACTGCTTATCTGCTGCTAGGACCTTCTTAATGCTCTTAAGGTTTTATTTTATAATATCTTGTAATTCTTATAGGTTATTAACTAGCTATCGTATACTATAATCCTATTCTTTCATTATTAGAGTTTTAAGCAGCAGCCCCTACTATCTTAGTAGATGCTAATCTTAAGCCTTATTAAGCATGTGCACCTTGCAGATTAGTTTATTATAATTTGCCCATCCGTTAGGGTTTTATAGGCATTCCAAGGGTATGCAGGAGTCCAGCCTTATTAGGGTATATCCTATCTTATTATATTTCTAATATAAGTACTAGTTCTTAAAATCATTATGCTTATATATATATTTAATATCCTTACCTAGATATTATTAAGGAAACCAGTTGTGTTTAGTTTTCTCCCTTATATATTCCTTACATTTATTATAAATATATAATACCCAGGAGATGTCCTAGTGCTTGCCATGCATTAAGTATATGCATCCCGCATCTCCTAGCCTTCTATATTCCTAGGTAGGCTATTCCATAGTTTCTTCAAAAGGTCTTCCTACAATCATAACCGCTATAATATTAGTTCTTAGGGCTAAAAGGGGTGCTTATTTTAGGTAGTCTTGTGTTTCCTTCTATTAAATTTATAGCGCAAATATAGCCTAAGGGACAGGTTTCTCTTCTATCCTGGGGTCAATCTATAGGAGCTCCTCCCTATTTCCTACCGCTAGGGTTCTTCCCTACTTTCCTAAAGCATTTTTAAGAAACCATCTAGTAGCTTCCTTATCACTATAGTAAGTAGTACAGCTATTATTAAAGCAGGCTATCTAACTAAGCAATATATATATCATTCTGGGCTTCTAGGGATTCTTCATTAGTAGGATAGGCTGCCATTATACCTTATCTTTCTGATATTTCTTATATTAGAACTTAGTATATTATAAGAAGTATAAACTATTATAAAGGTCTTCTTTATTAGGGTTATAGAAGTCGCATCCTTCATCTAGGTCCTAATCCGGGTATACCTAATATTAATTATATATATTTATTCCACAAATATAGTACTTATTTGTAAGCTCCCATTATAGTTTGGACCTAGGTGGTCCTTATATACTATAGGTAGCTATATTAGCTTAATGGGTAGCTTTATTAGCTTATTAGGTTCCTTTAGGCACTAACTTCCAGTCCCTATTTTTCTTTAAAGCCCTATATTCTAAAGTAAAGTATCCCATCTTATTACAGTTATAGCACTTAATGCTCTTCTTATCCCTACATTAGGCAACATCCAGCTCCATAGGGCCTGCATACTATCCCTACTAAGTACTTAGCTTCTAATACTTCTTTCCCATATTTAATTTATACTTATAAAATGAAAGTTATTTAGAAGTTCATCCTTTCTTTTCTAAGCATTATTTATAGAGTCTATTATCAATCTAAATAGCTATTTCCATATAATATAGGAAATCATTAGGTTAGTTTATAACTTTACTGAGTTTATCCTTTACTTTATCCTTCAATCCGCAGTAGAACATGAATTTCTTTATATTATCAGTATAGTTAATTTTAGCACAGATTCATTAGAATTCTATAGCATAATTAATTATTAAGCCGCATTATTTGCAATTCGCTAGGTCTCTTTCTGCCTATCATTCCTCATTTAGGTCTTGAAATAAGGACCTAAGGGCATCCTCATAGCCTTTATAGCTGCTAAAAATCTGCTGCATTTCAAGCTTGCAGGCTTTAAATGATTCCACATTAACAAAGTCAGTTAGGTAGGGTTCAAACCAAGCCAAGGCTCATTCTTTAAGAAAAGAGAATGCATACATAACTCTTTTCCCGCTAAGCTACACATCTAATCCATAGAAACGCTAATAGGCCCTAACCTACATCAGGTATACCTAAAGTTATCCAGCAGTTCCATCATAGGGGGCCAGAGTATTAAGCTTAATATATTCCTTTATTTGGATTAGGGTATTAATAATGTTAACTCCTACTCAAAGGGTAGTAATTTCCTGCCGAAGCCATTTAACCTCCGCATTACATTAAGCTTATCCTTTCATAAGGAGGCACAGCTATCCAACCTTATTAATCAGCTCCTGGACACAGGGGTCCATAATCTCATTATTAGCAAGTTCATCCAGCTTATAGAGAAGGTTACAAGTAGGGGTAATCATTCCAAAGTCTAACATTATAAAGGGTTCCGCATATAATATTACTTAAAATCCGCATAGCAACATATAAACAAGAGTTATCAAAATATAATAATCAGAGGGTTTCCAAGTGCATTAAACCTAAAAGATCAAGGGTTTATATTCAGAATACATTATTAGGCAGTTATTAAGTAATATTATTAGCTAATATTAATCACTAGCTATTAGGCTATCCAATACTAGGATTAAATATTTAGATTAACAACTAAAGAGTTTATTCTATAAAAACTATCTATTATAGTAATAACTATATCTATATATATATTCCAACTCTTCAGTGGCTCGATGAAATCAATGGTAATACTATCAACTGGGTGCTACTCAATGGAATCAACATAGATCCCATCAACCCTGGTGGATCCTTAACCCTAACCCTAATAAGGTGGCGTCACTAATTGGATCAGGTGGAGCGCTCTTTTCAGGAGCCACTTCCCGACCTGCGGGGTTGTCTTCTGCAGTAGTCAGCCGCCAATGCATGTTGGCTCATAACACTATAACCCTATTACTCTCTACCTAGAATGAATATTTAAAGCTATAAATGCCTCTTTATATGCTTACTAATAGTAATAAAGAAATTATTACTTTATTATAACTATAGAGGTATTATATTATTTAAGGAGATATAATTTCCTCTAGAATGCCTGCTTAAGTAGGCTAAATATAGTAATATTAAGAGATTATAGGATATAGGTTATATATGCTAGTAAAAAATAATATATATATAATTCTTAAAGCATTCCTATATAGAATTAATAGTAGTATAAGTATAGTGCATATTAATTACTAATAAATGCTACTTGTTTGGGTTAATTAGGGTTATTTAGGGTATAAAGATCTTTCTTAACTACTTAATAGCGATTGCTTTCTCCGTCCACCCCTTCTTCATTATCATAAATTACCAACCTCCCAAATCTTTAAGGGCAATTAGAAACTACTACTACTAAATGCTTTTCCCTTTAAAAATAATCAATGGGACTAGTACCCTGCCTAAGGCGTTGATATACTCGAGGAAGGAGGTCCACGCCCGGGAATCATAGTCCAACTGGGCAATTAGGCTGCTCTTCGAATAGCTGAAGACAAGGGCTTCTTCTAAGCAACCCTCTATAATCCCGCCCTCATTAGCATTCCAGTGGTTACCCGGTTTGATTAACTTCATAATAGGCAGCTTAAGGAGGTTAAACTAAGACCTAATATTCGCCTTTATAGCTGCCTGAATCCTTAAGGCTTTAATACGCTAATTCCTCCTGAATCGAAGTTCCAGGTAATAAGAGAGGAAGCCCTAAAGCCAACATTTTCCAAGGGGAGGGTAGTCTTTATTTAAGAAGGCAAAATAGGCTACCAGACCCTATAGATCAAACCAGGTTAGAGCAAGCCCTAATTAACTCTAATTAATAATAATAAAGCTAATTAAGCCTCTTAAACTTTAAAAATAAGCTACTAAGGATGGGAAGCTTTATAATAGCTTATATAGCTATTAAGGCAATTATAAAGAGTAGTCTGAGAAATATACCAGATCTTAGAGGCCCGCCTAATTAGCATGCTATTCTTAATTGCTATAATAGCATCATTAAGTTTATCTTTAGAATATTACTTTATAATAGTCTAGTTGAGTTATATATAAAGTTTAGTGATTGAAAAAAAATCCCTCATTAAGATATTTAAGCTTTTCTATAGGGTGGGTATAGACGCATTCATATGCATACGCGAATGTGGGGGTGTCGAAATGGGAGGGGGGGCCGAAATGTGGGTCCACGATGTTAACCAGGCTTATAGATACAACAGACATAGATACGACGAGCATCGACACGACGGACACAGACATACCTCAACTTGACCAAATGATTTCGGCAACTGAATTCTATAGCTAATATGGACCAGCTGCTGCGTAAAATCCTGGCTATAGAATGAAGGGAAAAAATGTTAGGCGACGGCACACTTCCACAACCAATATCAAGATCCTTTGCCAATCAAGCTGACAAAACCATGGTGTTGACCGTACAAAACAGTTCCAGACCGTCTCCAGACTACCTAACTGGAAGACAAACCACTTTCATAACCCGGTCCTCCGAATCAATCACGACGCTTGGCATCTTAACCGTGCCTCTACCAGCAAGAGATTACCAACATGTCCACCAGCAATTCCTACCACAAAGACTGTCAACGACCAATATCTCTACCACAAAAGACGCCCACCAGCAGTTATTTTACCAACATTATGTTTACCAACATATCTAACATGTCAATCCATAAAGTCACCCACCAACCTGTCCGCCCACCAACATGTCCACCAAATGTCCACCGATATGTCCAAAGTGTCCACCACAGTGTCCACCAACCTGTCCTCCACCAACCTGTCCAGTAACAACCTTTCCATCCATGATATGCTAGCAAAAAGCTTAATACACGCTTATTTATAATTAACCTTATTATTAATTAATCGTATTTTACTTATTAATATAAATTAAATAATACTAGCCTTAAATAATAAATTAAGTACCTTATTTATAATAATATTATTACTTTTTTATTTATTTAAATATTATTTAAGTAATAAAGTTTTATTATTTATAAATAATTAAAAAAGTAAATAGGTAAGGCATTAATAATATAAAGGACCTAGGCGTTTGTCTTTCAGCTGGTATGACCTAAGACTCATCTACTTAGATTACTTAGGAAACGGAAAAACCACCGAGAAAATAAGCCAGGTATCCCTCATGGCGCAATTGGCTAGCGCGTTCGACTGTTAATCGAGAGGTTGGTGGTTCGAGCCCACCTGAGGGAGGCACAGCAGTCATATACAATTTATTTTAATGCTCTTTTAAAAAGAGCGCTTATTTTATTTTCAAAAAGTAAGGGCATCTCTTCCACCTGGGATCGAACCAGGAATCTCCCGATTAACAGTCGGACGCCTTAGCCAATTAGGCCATGGAAGACAAGATAAGATAGTTTTTTAAATAAATAAAATACATTAGTAATTATGACTGTAATTACGTTTTAATAAGGGTTATTAGTAAAATAATACATTATAAAATATTAAGAGCTATATTATTATTTCTTAATATATATTACTATATATATATATATATATATAAAAATTATAAATTAATGAAGACTTAAAAATTTATAATTATATATTAAATTTATAATCTTAATTTCTTTTATAAAATAACCTAATTAATATAATTATTTTAATATATAAAAATATTAAAACTTAAATTAGCTTTAATTTAATAGATATATATTATATAATACATGATATTTTATTAATATTAAAATTATGATTAAATAAAAATAATATTATAAAGTTATTTTAATTATTAATAATATAATTTATTAATAAGTAAATCAATTTTATAATATTTATTTAAAGCTAAATAATTAATAAAAGTTAATATTAATTGATATTAGTTATGCTTTATTACTTATTTTTAATTAAATTTACTAATTTAAATATGTTCAAATAAATTTAAATAAGCTTATAAGTATTAAAGTTTTATTAAAATCATTTTTTTAATACTAATTATATTTTTAAATATTATAATATTCTTATACTAATTTATTTATTTATGTATTTGATATATTAATATTCTAAAATAATAATATATATTATAGGCTGGCCTTATAGTAGCTGCTTAAAGGAGCCTAAAAGGAGTTATGAATTGCTATGCTTAGCTTAAGTATAGGGCCCTAAAGGGGCCTAGATATTCTAGTACTTATATAGTTATGTATCTGGAGTATAGTTATACTAAGCCTATAGCAAGCTCGCCCCAGGCCTGCCTTAGTGCTTAATAAAGGCTTAGGTAAAGCCCAAGCCCCTTATATAGCCCCCTAGCTTAAGTAATATACTAACCTTATAGGGCGGGCATAAGCAGTGATTTCTATCTATAGAAAACTAAGGTATAGGGTGTGGGGTATTAGCCTGGGACCTATAGTGGTGAACCCTGCTAGGGCTATAAGAGCTCCCTAGCTCCTGTGCGTATATAGCTTGTATGCGCCCTGCCCTGTGGTTCTACCCTACTGTACCGCCCTATAATTCTACCTAGTTATACTGCTTCCGCCCTAGGCCTAGGTTATTACCTATATAATTAGAGTAAAATTTAAATATATTTATATATAAACTAATTATATAAATAATGCCTATATATTTATATTTTATAATAAACTTAAAAATAAAGTAAAGAATAAACTAGCTAAGTAAAACTAACTTAATAACTTCTTATAATATATTAAGCTAGCTATTAAACTTAATAATTAGTAATATAAATGTTATATAAAAAAGAAGAGTAATAGCTCTAGCAACTTTTAATATAAGAATAGTACTAAAAAATACTACTAGCTTAAAACTATAATTTTAATATAGTATATAGGACTTATAAAGCTTAGTATAATTTAATAATAGCTAATGAAAAATAAAAAGAATAACTAAAAGCTAATACTAAAAAACTAATAAGCTAATATTACTACTAAAACTAAGCCTAAAAATTATATTAAATTTAGTTGGATAACCTACTTTATAAATTATTACCCTATATATATTTTAAATAAGGAAGCCTTAGGATAATTCTTTAAGGTATTTAAGATTAAGATATCAGTAATAATAAAATAATAAGAAATTAAGACTAATATTATCTAAGTAGCACCCTTAGTACTAATAAACTAGAACCCTTATAAATAAATAAGTAAGACACCCCTAATAGTACTAAATACTAGTATTATTTAAATAGTAATTCCAGAAAGGGATAGAAATATGGTAGTTTAAAAGGCTAAAATAACCTTGTTATTAGTAAGATTCCCTTTAAATAACTCCTAAATATATTAAAGATATTATGGAATCTTATAGATATTATATACTTTTTAATTAATATAAAATATTTCATACTACTGTAATCAAGAAGATTTTTATTTTATAATAATATAATATAATAGAAATATTTAAGCTTTATAAAGAAGATAAATTAAACTATTAAAGTATTATTAATTATATTTTAAAATGAAGGTATAATATATTAGAGCTATAATTTAACTACCCCTTAATCTATTTATAAAACCTGAAAATATAGAAGTAATATACCTAATGTAACTATTAAGTATAAATTAAGTAAAACATTTAAAACTAGTATATAAAAGAATACAAGATAAATATGCTCTTACTATTAAATAATAAATATATAGTAGTAAAAGACCTTACATTAGTAGTAATAGTATTATAAGTAGTATATAAGCTTATAAAAGGAGCTATTTAAAAGATTAAAAAAGCTTTTATTAAAATTAAAATAGTAAAAAATACTAAAAGCTATACTTAAATAAGACTTAATTAGCTATTAAGAATTAAAAAAGGTCTTTCTATATAAGAAAAAGTAGTAAATATAAATATCTTAGGATCTTAATATAAATTAGGTAATAACGCTTGAAAATACTTATTAATTGTACAGCTTAAGAGAGCTTTATCTTCTAAATAATAATAAATTAATATAAAATGTTTTAAAATAAAATTTAAAACATTAGTTACTTAATATAATTNATAAAATCTTATAAGTATTATATATTTTTATTTAATTTTATAATAATATAATATGATAGAGATATTTAAGCTTAATAAATACGATAAACTAAAGTACTAGAGTATTATTAATTATGCCTTTAAATAAGGATATACTATACTAGAGTTATAATCTAACTACCCCTTAACCTATCTATAAAACTTAAGATTATAAAAATAATATATCTATTATAACTATTAGGTATATATTAAGTAAAAGATTTAAGACTAGTATATAGGAAGATACTAAATAAAAATACTCTTACCCTTAAGTAATAAGAATATAATACTAAAAGACTTTATATTAGCAGTAATAGTACTATAAGTAGTATATAGATTCATAAAAGGAGCTATTTAAAGAATTAAGAAGATCTCTATTAAAGATAAAATAGTAAAACCTATTAGAGGCTATACCTAAATAAGCTTTAGCTAGCTATTAAGAACTAAGAAAAATCTTTTTATATAATAAAAAGTAGAAAATTGTTAGGGTCCAGTATGTTACTCTAGGTTAAAGCACCCAAAGGCCCTATAGGAGCGCTATAAAGAAGCAACTAGCATATAATAAGTAACCTAAATAGTGCTAAGGAAGATTATATATTAAAGGTTTCATCTTAAGACAAGTCTAAAGGGGCCTGCTATAAAGGTTCAAGTTGTAAGTAGCTTTAGAGTAGTAAAGTAGTAAGAAGGGATTCTTATATAAGAAGGGATTCTTATATAAGAAGGAGGGAAAAAGGAGTGGATAAAGGAAGAAGGGGAAAAGAGTAGGTTTAGTTATATTTATCTCCTTAGGAATATAGCACTTATATGCTACTATTTTTCTACTAAGCTGCTATATATACCTATTTACTCTGCTTGTATTTATAATCCTTATATAAATATTAATACCTTATGATTTTAATATAGATTAAGTAATAACCCTTTATAATATTTATTAATAATAAAGCTTAAAAAAAGTTTACTTTATTAGTAGTAATAAATTAATATAAGATATTATAATAAAGAAAAATAAAACTCTATTTACTTAATATAATTAATAAATAAGAAGTTATTTATAAAATTAAAATGATTAATATAAAGATTAATTACCTTTAAGTTACTTTTATTAATTATAATAAAACTATTTAATTTAATATTATAAATATAGTAAAATATAAGATTATACTTATGATTTTATAGCTT
>NQMI01000111.1:11084-22250 GCA_002270565.1 Stenocarpella maydis
GTTATAAGGCTAGCCTATAATATTAAATTATTATCTCTAAACCTAAGTATATAGATATAGAGATAATAATAGTAAAAATAAACCTTATCTTTAATTCCCTCCTAAGTATAAAGAAGCAGCTAGTTAAAATACCCTAACCTACCCTAATATTAGATACTAATAAATTCTTAACTATACTATAAGCATAAGGGGGACCCTTAAAAATACTCTCTTAACCTATTAACCTAGCTATTATACTTATTACTTCCCTTCTCTAATATATTAGTAAGCTTAAGTTATATAATAAGGGTATTTAGCCTTATTGTAAGCTATTACTAATAAGTACCCTATTTAATAATAGCTAGGTAAGTTTTTCAGCCTAATATATTATAATATTTTATAAACTAAAGGCTAATATAAATTTCATTAAAAGTTCTAAAGACAATTAAGTATATTTCTAAAGCTAGCTCTCACTTAAGGTTTAAGCATATATTATAGCCTTTTATAAATAAGCTAAGCCTAAATAGAAGTATAATATAATAAAATTTTTAAAATACCTAGACCTTTATTATAAAGATTTATACTAATAATTAGCTATACTTACCTAACTTAAGGCCCTATAGATAAAATATTAAAACTCCTTTACCTAGTTTTATATTTAATTTAAGTAACTATAAGCCTAAGCTAGTAGCTTTAAGTAGATAAATAATATTAAGCTAAATTATTTCTATAGCTACTTATTACTTTAGCTTTAAGATAAAGCTATTAAGGTTAATATTTTATATATAAATTATAATAAGATAGTAAATTCCTACAACTATATTGCTTATAAGCTAAAAGTATAGGACCTAGAGTGCTAAGATAATTAGGCCCTAAACCTAGCTCAGGATAGGCTACTATTAGTAGGAGCATACTGCTAGAGTAAAGATACTAAGATAATAGATATAATAATAATAGGAATTCCCTAAGCTAGAGGAAGCACTATAAAGCTTATAAATAAAGGTCTTATAAGGAGGTTAAAATAAAGAAAAGGGTATAAAATAAGGGCCCCCTAGGTATTATAGGTAAAATAAGACACCTAATATATATAAGGTATATGCTTATAGTATAGGTAGAATAAATACTTTATAGCAAACTATTGACTCCTCTCTCTAGCCCCTTAACTTATATCTAGATTCTTAAGCCCTAGCTAGATAATAATAGAGACCTAATTAGCCTAAAGAAAAAAGAATAACTCCTAAATAAAGTCTGACTTAGGAGTATATATTCTTATATTAGAACTAATTTACTATATTATAATACTATATCATATAGAATAAGATAGATAATTTAAAGTTTTATATTTCTAGTATTATAAACTAAGATTATATTATTATTATATAAGTTAATAATAGATATAACTATTATATTATAGTAAGTAAGCATTCGGTCTAGTAAGTTAAGCTCTTATTAATTTGCTTCCCTCAGCCTTATAACCTTAGCATTATGCTAAATACCTCATAAAGTAGGTATATTACATATATAGTCTAGTTTAAGCTGGACCTAAATGCTTAATAAATGCTAATTATAGCCTATATAATTCTAGGTCTTACCCAATCTATAATACTTAACCTACCTTAGCTATATTATTATAAAGTTACTTTAGATATCTTCTATAGTTAAATAGTAGTTACTAAAAGGATAGGCTGGTAATATATAAGGCTTAAAGCTATATAGAGGTATAGGCCTTATGGTTTATTTCTAGGCTTATAATAGCTATATAGATCTCTTATTGGTAATAGGATTAAGTCTTTAATATTACCCTAGTAGGGATAAGTCTCTATAAGGTAACCTATATCCTCTAAATAATAGCCCCTAGGGAGTTACTTTAAGGGTTTATAGCAGACTCCTTACCTCTAGAGGTTTGAGAATTTGCTCCCTTATTTAATAAAGACTAGGTATTTAACCTAGCCCCCTATAGGGGTTGCTTTAACCACTACATTAGGTTAAAACTATAGCTAGATGGCTCTAACCCGGTCCTACCTTGGGGGCCCTTGTATGATATGCTATAGGACTAGCTACTTGAGTTACGGAAGCAAGTTATAGATCTCTGTGATAAGGGGTGGGTCCGGGCCAGCTCCTCTGCAACTGCTGCCATACCTTCTGTTTGGGACAATTGAAATAGCAAAGTGGGAGCGATATACGGAATAAGTGTAATATATAAGATGCTAGTAGAAACCATAACATTCTAGTAATAGGTATAGGAGGAAAGGCGGAAGGGGATGTTATATTGTTTTACTATATATATTAAAGTAGCTTTTTTTTATTTAAGTTTTATAAGTTCTTATTTAGCTTATTATTTTTTATTTAAATCTTAAAAGAAAGTCCTCAGGGCAGCTTTATAGCCTTTATAAATATTAAAGATCTTTTAAGTTTTATATTTATATTATATAAAGTCTTTATTTTTAAAAGATTCTTAAAGTAAGATCTAAACTTTATAAAGGCTTATCCTTTTAGATAGAATATTATATATATAACTTATCTTCTATTAAATTAGGTATTTAATTTATAGAATTATTAATAGGCCTTAACCTAAGTTAAATAAGCTTAAAGTTATCTGTTAAACGGAACCGCTCAGCAAGGAGTTACCCTAGACTTCGTGCAAGGAGTTACCCTAGACTTTTTAGCAAGGAGTTACCCTAGACTTGCGAGTCAGGCGATTTTCGCTAAGTACGCCCAGTGCGTGCGTGACGCAAGATGAGTTTGGTGGCCGTGAGTCGATTATTTTGGCCTGCATTTGCACCTTAATTCAGACCTCTGCATTACCCTTATTTCTTACCCAAAAAGTATATAACCTAGTGCATTGGATAGCTTGATTTATGAAGTTTATATGTACTTAATTTAGGCATTGCTAGGGCTATGGTTGGCTAGTTGCTTGGAACCAAAGAAGGTGTGTTGGAAGGGCGAATTTTCCGGCATTTGCAAATTTGCACCAGAGCCTACCGCAGCGTGCCCNTTAAGGAGTATTATTATTATTATTATTATTATTATTATTATTATTATTTTTATTATTATTATTATTATTATTATTATTATTATTATTATTATTATTATTATTATTATTATTATTATTATTATTATTATTATTATTATTATTATTATTATTATTATTAAATCTGGATATTATAAAAGTAAAGTTTAAGATAATTATATAACTTATTACCTAGGGTTTATATAAAATATTTAAGTAAAAGTAGTTAAAATATAATAATTATAGCTAGTTTTTAGCTAATAAACTTAGCAAATAGGTTTATATTTAAGGAGTATTTAAGGTAGAATTATTTTAAGTAATATAATAATAGTAATTAAAAGCTATTAAAGCAATTTATAAATAAATACTTAGATTAACTACTAAAGAGATATCCTAAGCTATACTATCTAGTAGTAATAATTATAAGTTTATATAGTTCATCTCTTTAGCCTAGCTTACCTAGCTTATTAGTAAGTTAGTGATCCTGGTGATCTAGTAGCTTATTTAGCTTGCTGCCCTACTAGTAATCCAAGTAATTTCTTCCTTATATAAGCAAGTAATCTAGGTTATATATACTAATAGCTGTGCCTCTTCTTATAGGCTTAGCTAGCTGGCCTATAGGGTTTATCTGGATATCTAGCAGACCAATAACCTATTTCTGGTTTCTATTCCTATTTTATTTATAATATACTAATGATATTTATTACTACTTTAGCTAATATTAGTATAATATAATAATTATTATTTTTATTATTATTAAGTAAGTAAATAAGGCTTATAGTATTTATTATAATTCTTTATTATAATATTTAGGGGGAAGGTATATTTATAGCTAACTAGCTGTAGTTTATATATTTTTAACCTTAATAATAAGAGTATTATTATTAATAAAGCATTTTAATATCTTATTAAGTATACTATTTATAAAGTCACTAGTAGGATTGTAATCTTTAGTAATTTATTAAATCTTATTAATTTTATACTTTTTATAAAACTACTAAAAACCTATTATATTAATTACTAAATACTTTTTCTTAATAATTCCTAACTTAATAAAATATTTATATAAAGAATAAGAACCTATATAAATAATAAAAGATACATTAAATAGGTTAAGATATATAATAATATATTATAATATAGTTAAAATCATAATACTTATATTAAACTTATTAATTATCCTATATATCTTTAAAATAAGTATATTTTAAGGTACTTTCTTATATTTTATTAATTACTAATATAAGATATTTCTAATAATGTTTTTTTATAATGATTACTTATCTTATTATTTATTAATTAAGGTAATTATAAAGCTAATTTAAAAGCTGAAGTCTTTATCATTATCACGACCCTAACAGAAATAGGTCCAGCGGTTGGCTATAAGTGGGATAGGAACCTACTAGACTAGCTCAGCAGACTAGAGAAAGTAGTACAAACGGGCATAGCTTAGCATGTGACCTAGTATTAGGTAAGCTAGAGCAACTGGAGCGATAATTACTCCTAGCACCCTAATACTAAGGGGTGACTGGAGTGATAATTGCTCCTAGTGCTCCTAGCGAGCCAGGCTAAAGAGATGAACTATATAAACTCATGATTATTACTACTAGATAGTATAGCTTAGGATAGCTCTTTAGTAGTTAATCTAAGTATTTATTTAGAAATGGCTTTAATAACTTTTAATTACTATTATTATATTACTTAAAATACTTCTATCTTAAACGCCTCTTAAATATAAACTTGCTTACTAGGTTTACTAGCTAAGAACTAGCGATAATTATTACATACTATATTACTTTTAAATAAGAAATAAGTAATATCTTTATATTAAAAAGCTAAATATAGGAAAAAAAGATTATTATATTTATATTCTTAAATATTCTTTAAATAAGAAGAATAAGAAAATAGTATAATAAACTAATAAAATTTTAGATTTCCATTTACTAGTTACTTTTATTTTAAAGCTTATATACTAAAGATTAAAATATTATAAGTTATTATTATTTATAAATACTTAAGTTACTGGCTTATATATAATAAATATCCTTAATTAAGATTTAATAGTCTTAACTTCTGGCTTATATATATTTTATTATATATTTAAAAATAATTACTAAAAACTTTTAATCTTTTCTTTAGCATTAACTTACTAATTAATAGTATTAATTAATACTACAACGTTTCTTTTATATTACTTATACTAACTCCTAGCTTACTTTAGTATTTTATTACTTTAATTAGCTTTAGTTAAGACGGCTTTATTATAATTAGTTTAGGTCAGGGTTTAGGGTTTAGATTCTTATTTAACCTAAGTATCTTAAGTAATAGGGTTGTAAGCTTATATATATACTTCTTTTAAATTACTTATATAATACAAACTACTAGCTCATTAAATAATCTTTATTAATTTCAGGTAATTTATATAGTAATTATACTATATAACTTTATAAAATATAAGCTAGCCTTATAATAATGTACTATATATTCTTAAGTACCTAGATTTATTAAGAGCTTAGTATAATAATATATATATAATATACTAAAAGAAAGGAAAAATAGCTAGTAATATATAGTTTTAAAGAAATAATAGGGATAATAAGAGTATAAGTTTAAGTTAATACTTAAGTAATACTTAAGAGTATTTTTTAAGAGTCTTTAAAATGAGAGAAGGACATATAAGTAGTTAGTTAATTAAGCATATGTATATTAGCAATAAAAGAAAAGAACTACTAGTATTATAGTAATAGCTGTGCTACTAACATTAGTACTGCGCTAGTATGCTGAGTTAGCTTGCTAAGTTAGTAATCGCGACCACTATATAGCCACGCATAGCAGCAGCAGGCAACACCCGCTGCTTCTACCTTACCACTACAGACCGAATTAACAACTAGTACTAACCAGTACATAACCCATTCATATTATAATATATATCCTAGCTAATAAATAAAGATTTATATTAATTAAAGCTTATATTTAGCTTTAATTAATATTATATTTAAATAATATTATTATTAACTAGAAATATATTTTAAATTTTAAAACTCATTTTAAAATATTATAAAGAATTTAAAAATATATAATACTATTTTATATATATTAAAAATATTAGAGCTTTTAATTAATTTATATTATTAATATTATAAAAATATATATTAACTAATATCTTACTTATTCTTAAAGTATATTATATATTTAGTATAGGGGGTAGGCTACTATAATTAAATACCGTGGTTATAGTAATAGAGGTGCTAGCGTTAGGTGCTGCCACTAGCCGTCGAGGTGCGTCTGCAGCCTGCTTGGCCTCTCCGTCGCGCTGCTGGCTGCTGGGCCACTGGCGGGCGTCGCCGAGGGGTTCTTGAGCAGCTGAACAGGTGACTCACGATCGCTGCGAAGCCCCAAGACCCCCCCCCCTCCCACCTTAATGCGTACGGTATGACTCCTGAATTATCTGCATTATTCTCCCTGTCTGGTCTTGGTTGTCCTGGAGGATTCAAGTATGAGACAATGGGCTGGCGCCAACGGTCTCAAAGACTGGCTGGGGAAGGTAGTTCGGAAGAGAGCGAAACGAGACATGACAAAACAAAACAAAACACCACGTGGTACCAAAACTCATGAGAGCAGACCCGGCCCAGGCTAGGCGAGTACCTGTCAAAACGGCGCGGATGACATGTGCATGACAATAAAACTCGGGACGAGGAGTGGGCTGAGTTAGTGAGGTTGCAGGTCAAAAGGCAATGTGTAAAAAGCCCAGGGCTCCCACTGACAGGGGGTCCCCTGCCCGCTCACCCTGCGACTTACACGGGAAGTGGGTCCGCCTCCGGGGCTGGGGTCCTTGGGAAACTACCTAGGTACTCTATAAACCTATTCTCCCAGTCTTGCTACTTGGACAAAGTGGTGCGTGCCTTGCTATAGACTAACAGCTTGTAGTAATTTCTACTGCTACTGTCTGGCACCGAACAGCAGCATGTCGCGTTTGAGCACTGCACCGGCTGCTCGCGGCGAGCCCGATAGCGGACGGCATCCATGCTATAGCCCGCGGCCTGCACGACAGGGACAGAGCTGGATAGCCCTCGTTGGCATGCGCGTGATGCTGTCGTGGCAGCCTCGTGAGGATCAAAGGGACGCGTTGCGAACCAGGGGTCGCACCCTGCTCCTGGGCTGATCAGAAACAAACAGGGCACGGAAGGGCCCGAGAAACCAGATCGCCGGCTCCGGGCTCGGGAACACGCTGACAGACAGGCGTTGCGGCCACCCACATCGCCCATGTTGTGTTGATGGCACGCTACACAGCCGCACCGCCACCACTCTTAAAATCCGCGAAGGGGTCAGCACCCCATGTGTCAGATATGACCTGTCAGCGCCCGCTTCGGACTGGACCGCCGCCGTCGCCCACCTAACGTGTCTGTATCACCGACTGCCACGAACTGGGCCGTGACAGGTGCGAGGCTGCAGTAGACGACGGCTCTCTGCAGCCGAGGTGCGAGGCACTTGCTGTCTGGCTGCAACATGCTGTACCGCGCCATGCCGTGCCGTGGTAGTAATGGGAGTTCTCCTTACGAGAGTAGCCAACCTCTTCCTCCTTCTTCACCGCCAGGCCAACCCGCCGCCGGTCGTGGATTTCTGATCCAGGCGCTCTGCGAGGCAACACCAAGGACAACCCCAAGATCTATGCACTAGACATGTAAGCTGCATCTACGGGGCTCGAGGAACCACGAAGGCCCCTGCCTGTCTGCTGTGGCCAGGGGGCATGCCACCCACATCCTCCCCCGGCTGGTTGATGATTATCTCGGTCCGCGACGAGGGGACGTGGGAGAAGGAGGCGCGGAGGGGGAAGGGGACTTCGCTTTGCGCTCGCGTCGTCCACCGTCAGACCTGGGGCGCGCACAACCATGGACCGCGCCCTCCTCCCTCACATGTCCCAAACAAGGCAGCAGGATTTCCCCCGTGAAAAGAGAGCCTTGATGCTTATGTGCCGGACAAGTGGGGATGTGGACGTGGCGTGGCCCCCCCCCCCCAAAGCAAGGTCCACTAACAACGGCCGGACAGCCCGTCATGTCAATTAATCGATCCATGCTGTGGCACGCCTTTTGGCCTTAGCTTGATACCTCGTCGGAATCATCTTGGTCCATGGCCCCAGGACAGGCCACGATCAAAAAGACCTGGCGCGGTAGCAGCAGGAAAGCATACCAAGGTCCCCTCGAGCCCAGTGAGGCCACGCCCGCCCGGGGCCCAGGCCGTGATTACAAATGGAACTACCCAGAAGAATTGAGGCTGAAGAGACGCGGACGTCACGGAACCTCCAAACTTCAGACATCAGCCGCTCCCTATACCCCCCCCCCTCCTCGGGGCCTCGCTCCTCGGACACGTTCGCACTATAGCTGGACCGACTGCCTCCAACCACACCCCAGTCCCTCATGCAGGACTTGACGTCTTTTGAGCCTCGGTCAGCTTCTTCTTTTTCCCACTCTCTCTTCCCCTCTCTCCCGTATTCCTTCCCAGGCACACCCCGTTCATCGCAGCTGAGAGAACACGAGGACACCTTGGAGGGGATTGTTGGCCTAGGCTGCAAAGTGCAAGGTGCCCCCTCGCGTCCGCACAGGGCAGCACCCAGGCTTCACATTTCCAAATCCTACAGAGTGGTACTAATCGCGCCCCTGAGCCCGTAGCGTGTCTGCCTGGCGGCGGCATCGGCTTGGGGAGGGGGGTTGCAACAGGATAGTGGACTCTTGCATTTACGTCCTATCTACCTAACCAAATACCTAGTTAGGTGGATGAACCGCTCGTCGTGGTAAAGAGGAGGACTGGGGACTTAACAGGGTAGTGGAGGATGTTGCGTTTCCTTAGCCGGCATCTCTGAGCTCACCCTTCTCGTCATTCCCGCCTAAGCACCGCCCAGCAAATAAATACAGAGATTCTCAGAACCGTCCCACGCAGTATATCATGCTTCAAGAATGTCTCTATCGTTAGCTGTTGCTGCTCAACGGCGCAGGGCGCGCAGCCTTTATGTGACATATTTGACTCGGAAAAGTTTCCAGTTCGCCTAGTATGTTGAAACGGCAAAAAGAAATAGAAAAGAAAAAGCAAGACACGCGATCCTCACCAGGGCGGCTCATAAAACCCGAGCTTATAACCGCAACCATGGCTCCCCCTCTCCCAGTCAGCCTCGCACCAGGCGCACCACTCATCAATCCTCCCGCCTAGGCACCCAGTCCAGTCGTCTTGACACCCCCGCCCAGACATTCTACAATCGTTTCGCGGCCAAGATGAGATTCAAAACTAGGCAATCCCACTGTTTTGGGAATCGTAGCCACTTTCAATAATTCTGGTCTAACACCATGCTGCGCTCACGGCAGCAGACCTATACCTTCGTCGCCGGCGTCTTCATCCTCTACGCCATCTTCGCCACGACCCGCACCTTCCTCCCCGTCGCCGAGCTGCCCGCCGCCCTCTCGGACATCGGCCCGCCCTCGTTCGCGTACCACAAGGAGGCCGTCTCCGTCACCGACGATGGCGACTGCCCCGAGTACGGCCGCTGGGCCGCCCAACCCCACGAGCCGAGGTCCGCGGGGGGCTACCGCCTGCCGTACCAGAGGCCCGCGCCCGGGTGCAGGAAGATTGTCGTCCCCGAGGTCGAGGAGGTCATCCGCGAGATGAACAAGACCATCAGGGACCCCGACCTGTTCAGGCTGTTCGAGAACTGCTTCCCCAACACGCTCGACACCTCCGTGATGTGGACGGGCGTGTCGAGCACTAACATCCAGGAAGAGGTGTGTTATCCGTCTACGGCCCGTGGGGGCGGTCATGTGTGCCCTTGTGGGCGGTGCCCCTGATGACCAGAGAAGTAACCGCACTGACACAACCTCTCCAAGCTCACCTTCATAACGACAGGCGACATCCGCGCCATGTGGCTGCGCGACTCGGCCAACCAGCTCCAGAGCTACGTCAGCCTGCTGAAACCACCCGCCAGCATCAGCAGCGGCAGCTCCTCCTCCTCCTCCTCGTCGTCGTCGTCACCCTTCAGCGAGAAGCAGCAGCAGCAGCAGCAGCAGCAGCAGCAGCGGCAGCAGCCCGGCAGCGGCAAGCTCGCCTCGCTCTTCCGCGGCGCCATCAACCTGCAGGCCCGGTACATCCTGGCGTCCCCGCACTGCAACGCCTTCCAGCCGCCCGTCGAGTCCGGCATGGAGCCCGCCGACGGGGGCCACCGCGCCGACTTTGTCTCGCCGCCCTACAGCAGCGCCGTCGTCTTCGAGTGCAAGTACGAGCTCGACAGCCTCGCGTCGTTCCTGCAGCTGTCGTGGGACTACTACTCGCGGACCAAGGACGCGCGCTTCTTTGTCGATGCGAGCAGCGGGGGGTCGTCGTCGCCCACCACTGCTGCGGGCAGGTCCCCGTCTGCTGGCAAGAAGAAGGGGACAGGCAAGGTGGCTACCAGGCCGGGTGGTGGTAGCAGGAGCAGCAGCAGCAGGAGGGGCGACAAGAAGAGGGGCCCAGCAGGGGCCGCCGGGAGGAGGAGGAGGAGGAGGCACGGCGCCGCCATGGACGGCTGGAAGGACGCCGTGGAGGTGATACTCAGGACGGCCGAGGCGATGCGCCAGCCGACGTACAGGCCCGACGGCATGGTGCCCGACGCGCCGTACCGCTTCACGCGCATGGCCAGCGCCTCGACCGAGACGCTCCCCAACGCCGGCAACGGGAGCCCCGTCAGGGGCGGCACGGGCATGGTGCGCAGCGCCTTCCGCCCCAGCGACGACGCCACCACGTTCCAGCTGCTCGTCCCCTCCAACATGATGTTCGCGAGGTACATGGGCCTGTGCGCCGAGATCGTGGACCGCGTCGAGAAGGAGGAGGCGAGGGTCGCCGCCGCGATGGAGGCCGCCGCCGCCGCCGCCTCTTCGCCAGGCGGCGGCGGTGGCGGCAAGGGTGCGAGCCAGGATGTCGTGGGCGGGGCGGACTCTTACGACGGCGGCGGCGACGGCGACGACGAGGATATCGAGGACGACAAGGCTGACGAGGACGAGGAGCCCCTTGCGGACAGGATGCGGCGCATGGCCACCGAGATCAAGAAGGGCATCGAGACGCATGGAAAAGTCAAGCACCCGGAGTTCGGCGAGATCTACGCCTACGAGGTGGACGGGTACTACTCGACCAACATGATGGTGAGCATCTCACTCCCTCGC
>NQMI01000111.1:29038-132882 GCA_002270565.1 Stenocarpella maydis
CCCCCAACCCATCAAGCCCCCCCTACTAAGGTATGTTCTCCCCGGGTCAAGCAAACAGTTTACACTCCTTTTGAACTCGTTATTCATGCACGAACTGCATCCTATCATACAAAAATACCGAAAAAAATAAATAGTGTCGGCCGTCTCTCCAGGGCGCCACGGCCCTGCCGATACAACCACCGCCCACTTGGTTGACTGTCGTTCATTACTGACCAGCCCTCATCGCGCAGTGTCTTCAAGTGATCCTTCCATCCGTCGAAATGGCCGCCCCTGCTTCCCAAGCCGCTGTTGACCAGCTCGCTGCTGATCTCGGCAACACCAGCCTCAACGGCTCCGACAAGAACCCCGCCGCCATCAACACCGCCGTCAACCCCTCTGAGGGCGCCGACGATGGCGCTGCTCCTACCCCGAGCTCTGCCGCCCCTGGCAACCATGCCTCGTCCGCCTCCCTCTACGTCGGCGAGCTCGACCCCACCGTCACCGAGGCCATGCTCTTCGAGCTCTTCTCCCAGATCGGCCCCGTCGCCTCCATCCGTGTCTGCCGTGATGCCGTCACCCGCCGCTCCCTCGGATACGCCTATGTCAACTACAACACCACCATTGATGGCGAGAAGGCCCTCGAGGAGCTCAACTACACCATCATCAAGGGCCGCCCCTGCCGCATTATGTGGTCCCAGCGTGACCCCGCCCTGCGCAAGACCGGCGCGGGAAATGTCTTCATCAAGAACCTCGACGTCGCCATCGACAACAAGGCCCTTCACGACACCTTTGCTGCCTTCGGCAACATCCTCAGCTGCAAGGTCGCCCAGGACGAGCACGGAAACTCCAAGGGCTACGGTTTCGTCCACTACGAGACCGACGAGGCCGCCTCCCAGGCCATCAAGCACGTTAACGGCATGCTTCTGAACGAGAAGAAGGTCTACGTCGGCCACCACATCCCCAAGAAGGACCGCCAGAGCAAGTTCGAGGAGATGAAGGCAAACTTCACAAATGTCTACGTCAAGAACATCCAGACCGACTGCACTGACGACGAGTTCCGTGAGCTGTTTGCCAAGTACGGCGACATCACCTCGGCTTCGCTTGCCCGCGACCAGGAGACCGGCAAGAATCGTGGTTTTGGTTTCGTCAACTTCACCACACACGAGGCCGCCTACAAGGCCGTCGAGGAGCTCAACGGCAAGGACTTCAAGGGCCAGGATCTCTACGTCGGACGCGCCCAGAAGAAGCACGAGCGTGAGGAGGAGCTCCGCAAGTCCTACGAGGCCGCCCGCATAGAGAAGGCCAGCAAGTACCAGGGTGTCAACCTGTACGTCAAGAACCTGAGCGACGACGTCGACGACGACAAGCTCCGTTCCATCTTCTCCGAGTTTGGCCCCATCACATCCGCCAAGGTCATGCGCGACGCGATCGAGACGAGCGACGAGCAGGAGGACAGTGAGGGCAAGGACAAGGAGAACAAGAAGGAGACCGAGGAGGCCTCGGGCGAGGACGAGTCCGGCGAGAAGAAGGCCGACAAGAAGACCGAGAAGAAGTTCGGCAAGAGCAAGGGCTTCGGCTTCGTGTGCTTCAGCAACCCCGACGATGCCACCAAGGCCGTTGCCGACATGAACCAGCGCATGATCGACGGCAAGCCCCTCTACGTCGCCCTGGCTCAGCGCAAGGACGTCCGCAAGTCCCAGCTTGAGGCTAGCATCCAGGCTCGGAACCAGATCAGGATGCAGCAGGCCGCTGCTGGCATGCCCGGCCACTTCATGCAGCAGCCACCCATCTTCTACGCTCCTGGTCAGCAAGGCGGCTTCCCCGCCGCTGGTGGGCGCGGCGCCATGCCATACCAGCTTGGCATGCCCATGCCTGGCGCTCAGGCCGGCCGTCAGGGCCAATTCCCCAACGCCTTCCCAGGCCAGCCTGGCGGCCGCGGCGGCATCCCCCCTCAGCAGATCCCTCCCAACATGTACGCCATGCCCGGAAACTTCCCTCCCGGAGGCTACCAGCAGCCTGGCAACCCTCAATTCATCCAGGCCCTCCAGCAGGTGCAGCACCAGGCTGCTGCTCTCGCCGGTGGCCGCGGTGTCCAGCCCGGCCGTGGGCCCATTCAAGGTATGGGAGGCATTCCTGGAAACATCCAAGGTATGCCGAATACCTCACTCCCCGGTGCACCTAGACCCAGTCCCGCTAACACGTTAGAAGGTGGTCCAGGCCGTGGTAACATGGGCCGCCAAGGCTTCCCTCAGGGCGGTCGTGGCGCTCCACCCCAGATGGGCGGTGTCGCTGACCTGAGTCAGGCTTCGCTGCTTCAGGCTCAGGTCGCCTCCGCGCCTCCACCTCAGCAGAAGCAGATTCTGGGCGAGGCCATCTTCCCCAAGATCTCCAACCTCCAGCCTGAGCTGGCCGGCAAGATCACCGGTATGCTCCTGGAGATGGACAACCAGGAGCTCATCAACCTCATCGATGATGACAACGCCTTGCGCGCCAAGGTTGACGAGGCCATGAACGTTTACGACGAGTATGTCAAGAACCAGGGCGAGGATGGTGAGAAGGAGGACAAGGCGGAGCCCAAGGCCTAGAGGGCCTGAGGGCGCACCACCCTTTGGTTCGGCCATCACGAGCGCTTCTCAATATGATACCCTTGATTGTTTATCTTTCTCGATGATTCGCACGACTGTCTCCGGCGTCGATACCTCGCTTTCTACTGCCTCAGGTGGCTCTCACAAGGGAGCGGAATCTGATGACCAAAGTTATGACCCAAGGACCGTCTGCATCTTCTAGTCGGGTATCTCTGGTCGTTCTGAGGTGGCGCTACTACGCATTCTTCGTGGACCATTTCATTATGTGCTTCACAGCGCTTGGGGAATGTACTCTGGTTCTGTACTTGGTTTTAAAGCAGTTATGCTTTTACCATGCATTGTTGAACGATCTTTTTTATTTTTTATTTTTTGCAGTCTCGAGGGACGACACACCCCGTCTTGGGATGATTAGGATGAACCCAGGTACACGAACTTGTGGGGCGGTCTCCCCGGTGGTTTTTGGCCGGCGTTAAAAGGTTCTTTCAGGTTGCTCGTTTTTGCCCACCAAGAGGGCTGCCACGCTAGGGCCCGATTTTTGAAGGTGGCCGAGCTTTGAGATGACAAAATACCCCCGTCGTCACTGGCCTGAGTATCGACTCGTTTTCGAGGCCGTGCGACTTTACGTCCATTTATCAAGGGAAAGAAAGGGACACGGAAGGGATGAGGAGGAGATGGAGGGTGGTACGGACATATGATGTTGATATCACTTCGTCCTCTTGGGATGGGGCAACGGGGCGGTAGGGGTTAGTCAGGTACAGCTATAAACCCCCGGAAAAGTTCTTGAACTCGTTTGATCGGATCTCTGATGATGCTCCTGAGTGATATGTGCCCAGTTGAAAGTCGCGACTCTGACACAAGCTCTGGCGGGCATGAGTGCTCTGTGTGCGAAACGTCTGACTCCTACCCCTAAGAGAACTGTTCAGCTTCGTGCGATGTCTCCCGTCCAGCCTACTCAATGGGTCGACGCGCCAGCGGAGGCGGTCAGGATAGATCATGATGTTCCCTTCGGGGCGCACGCGCGCACATGCCCACACAAACACCTACGAGCACCGATGGACAAGGGAGGAGTGAACTCATGAAAATGCGGTTGGTAATGGACTAATTGACCAGGACTTGGGAATACGTGCTCTACAAAACGGATATGCTCAAATACACCCCACACCCACCCGTTCGCCCCAGCCCCCCCTCCTCCCCTTCTCTCTTTCCATACACACACGTTTCCCATACTGCATGTTACCCGACTTCTGCTCTCCCAGGAGGCCAGGCACGCACGCACGCACGCACGCTACCCCCCCACCTGGCTCCTCCTCTCTGCCCTTGTTCTTCTTTCCCTTGTGATCCACCCTCTGGCCCCGCGCCCTGCTGGCTACTCCCGGCGCCGCCTCGTGATTGATGATGATGGTGATGATGATGGTGATGATGATGGTGATGATGATGGTGATGATGATGAGTCGCCCGGCCTGGAGGATCTGCGTAGGGGAACCTGAGCGTGTCCCCTTTCCTCCACGGGGCGAGGTGACACGGGGTCGTGTCGCTGCGGCGCCGTTTCCTGCGGCTGTGTTGGGACGACAGTGGCTTTGGGGGCAGGAGGGCCTGTAGGGGGGGGGGGGTTGAGAATATAGTGTCGTGGCTTGGGGCTGGGCTGGTCCGGTGAGAGGGAGTGTGAAAGAGGTGCCCAAAGTGGCCATGTGTCGCCAAGGTTGGTGCCGTGGTTTCTGGGTGACTTTGAATATGCCTGGAAGGTTTCTATTTCGGCCACATGGGTGACTTTCGTGTTTTAGAGCGCTTGCCTGAGCTCACGGAGAGACGGGGGGGAAATCGTGTCCATTATTTGATTGATACTAGAACAGCGGACACCAAGTGATCAAGCTGGCGGCTCCATTCACCAGGATTCTCATCCCTATCGGACGAGATTGAGTTGGTCACGGAGCTTGTTGATTACCTGGCCGTTTGTTGGCATGGGTGAAGATGGCCGAAGCAGCGCTTCACACGAGGCAGTGACTCCAGGACGGGCCACTTTACTCAGAATGAGGCCTGACGGTGTCCTCTGCAGAGCCCGATCCTACATGTTATTACTGCAGCAGTCAGAAGCTCGGCGAGGCGAGTTCAAAGAGCGCAGTTTGCGCGCTCCAGTCTTCCTTGCGACACAGCTTGAGGCCGGGTCAGTATAAATCGCCAATCTGCTGCAAGTACTGCAGTGCGAGACTCGTGGGCGGCTTACTGTGAGTCTCAATCCATGCCACTCCCTGCCAGAATAAATGCCGTCTCCCAGCGAGGCCTCGAAAGGCCAATTCGCCCTGTCGTGGGCGGCGGCACTCAGGTCCAAAATTCGCAGGAGGCCGGGTGCCATGCTAATTCGGCAACCATCCAGGCTGGCGCCTCCTTGGCCCCCTTCAATGGTGTCCATGATCGTCAATATCCTGAGAATATTCCAACTCAAGGGTGGGGCATCTCTACTCCCCGATGGGCTTCTGCTCAATTAGCCTGTCCCTGCCGACGCTGCCGCCGTAGAGCATCTCCATGAGCTTGCCCTTCTGGCGGGTCCGCACGCCCTCGAGGTAGACGCCGACGTCCTCAAGCCCGCGGATCTGCTCGCCGACGGTGAGGGTGGACGAGTTGACGCTCCGCACGAGGGGGCTGACGAGCTTGCGGCGCAGCGACTCGAGGTTGGCCTTGAGGGCGAGCAGCTTGTGGTTGTGCTCGACGAGGATGCCCTTGTTGCGCACCGTCTTCTCGCGCACGTTCTGCAGCAGCAGGCGGTTGCTCTCGTACTTCTTGACGTCGCTCGCGCGCGGGCCAAGGATCTTGGTCCACAGTGACGACAGCTGGTCCGCGTGGATCTCGTCCTGCGCGTTGGACTCGCGCACCACCGTGCGCGCCAGGTTGAGGAACTGGTGGTCGATGCTCTCGAACAGCCCGAAGAGCGCAAGGCTGTGCTGCAGCTCGTTGTTGATGGCCTCCTCCAGGACTGCTAGGAACTCGTTGAACGTGCGCTGCAGTGTCTGGCGCGTGCGCTGCGGGTTGGACATGCCGAAGACTGACGTCGCGATGGCGCCGATGCGGGTCGGTGTGCCGGCGGGCGTCTCGAGCACACCGGCCGTGGTGAGGATCGTGTGAATATTGTCAAAGGCAGATGTCAGAGGCGGTGAAGGGAGAGAGGCCACCTGGGAGAGTTCGCGACGGGCCCAGTCCATGACAATTAGGATACTGGATTATACACATTAGCCTGCAGTGGAGACAGAATTAGCAGCAAGGACTCGGATTACCTGTCAATGTCCCCATCGACGTTGGCGAAGAACTTGGTCAGCTCGATAGCCAGCGTCTTAAGACTGTCACTTAGCTCGTCAAGCTCCTTGACAATGATGGGTGCGCTGGTCAGGTTGCTGCTCCGCACGCTCTCACCGAGGTCCCACACCGCGACACCGGTCGCCTGCAGATCACCGACCTGCGCGACACCATGCTCGCTGTAGTAAATCAGCGGCTCAAAGCTCCGCGCAATGCCAGCGACCTTGACGAGGTCAGGGACGGGGCGGCCGTAGGCAGGCTGGAACAAGGCGCGCCCAGCCGATATCGACAGCAACGCGACGACCGCGGACACGATTATGGAAGACCAGCTCTTGGTGACGAGGCCGTAGGCCCTGCGCACGAGGTTGATGGCGGCCTCTATGGGCTCTGACCGCTGCTGGACCTCTGCGCGGACGGCAAAGCGGATATCTAAAACAAGGGTCAGTTAGTCAAATGTCCACCTCCCGCGAGATCAGGGAAACATGCAGTTCTCAGGATCGTCTTTCTGGGGCAGTGCGGCGAGGGTCGCCTTCATGTCCTCCACGGAGGGCTCTTCGCTCTTAATGCGAACCTCCCCATTCCCAATGACACCCGCTGCCGACTTTGCATTTGCGCCCACGTTGCCATTGGCAGTGGTGCCGCTGAAGCGCGGACCCCTGTAGTCGGCCTCCGGGCTCCTCTCCTTCTCGGGGCTCATGCTCCCGTCGGGCAGTCTGGTGCGGATGGCGGCGGCAAGGATGTCGTCGTCGTCGCAGCAGTCCTCGTCCATGCTATCGTATGCCGGGCTGGACTCCCTGCTGCGGAAGTGGGGCGGAAGGCCGCCGTATCCCAGGAGGTTGTCGCCCTTGCGCCAGAAGCCGCTGCTCTTATCGCCGTTTTCTAGGCGCCTCCAGGCTGGAGGGCTGTAGCCACCTGCGGAGGCCGTCGAGTTTTCCATCTCGCTCAGGTCCGCCTCTGTGTCGCTCTTGAGGAATCCGCTGTGGGTCGAGGGGTAGCGAAGAAAAGGCGGAGGCGAGCGACTGACCGATTCGAAGTCGTGCAGAGAGGCGTCCAGGTGATCTCGAGGGTCGAACGGCATCACTGTCGCGCTTGTTGTCCCTGTGCTTGTTCTCCTTCTCCTTCGCTTGATCGCTCTCGCCGGTCCTGTTCTTGGCGACGGTCCTCCTTGTGGCGCGCAAGACTATGCGCGATGCTGGTGCTGACCTGAGTCGGCTGTCCTCGAGTGCGAGCGTCGCGCGGGGCTGGGGAAGGCCTTCGGTCAGCGGCGGGTGGTCGCGCAGCTCGATTGGGTCGCGCGCGGTGTTGCGACTCCAGTAGGGGTACCACCAGGCGGTGTTGTAGTCGAAGTACGAGGCAAATCGACTGGGGTAGTCGCTGGGGGGGTGGGCGGCGACGTTGTCGCCGTAGCACTGGTGCCTGGAGAGTGATGTGGTTTTCTCGGTAGGCCTCGCGCCGCGGAATGGCAGAGGCGGGAGGTACAGGGCAAGGAAGACGAGGGCGATGGTGAAGATGGCGAGGGCTGTGCTTGGTGCGATAGTCACACTCACTAGGCTGAGGCTGACGTTGTTGTTGACAGTCACAAGCGACTGCATTGAGTGCCTCGCGGGGTGTCTGGCACGGCGAGGGGCAGATAGGGAGGGAGGGAGTGGGCTAGGTAGACGGATAATATGGATATGATGCAAGATAGGGCGACGGGCGGGTGGCGCGGGACACAAGAAGGGGGAGCTGAGGGCAAAGAGGGTGGACAAAGATGGTGGGGGGGGTGCGATGAGTAGTTTGAAGAGGCAGAGCAGGCAGATGTGCGATAGTTCTTGGTTGGTCTGCTGTTCCGAGTCACAATGGGGATGACGTTGTCCACCGCTTCTTCTGGCGACAGCAGGGCGAGACTGAGGGAGAGGGAGGAGGAGATGATGCCGATAGTGCGGCTGTCGCGACGGGCTCTGAGTGGTCTGTCTGGTGTTTGTGGTCGGATGTGGCGGACAGAAGCTAGAGCCAGGCCGGAGAAAGCCCGGGTGATGTGATGGGTAAGGTAAGGTAGGGTTGAGGCTATTCCAGCAGGTCGGTATTGATGGGATGGATGGATGATACTGAGTGATCTGTGATGGTCATGCGGATCAGGATCAAGGGATTGCGACAAACAAACGTCAAAGCGGAGCGAGCGCAGTGCAATGATAGTGCAGTTCAGCAGCAGGTGGTGAAAGAGGTGAGGTTAAGGAAGTGGAGAGGGAATGGGTGGGGGGGGGGGTGGGAGTGGATGGGAATGCGGATATGGGTAGGGATGTGGACATCAACTGGTGGATGGATGATGTGGATGTGGACGGATGGGATGTGGTTTAGTGTAGTCCGTAGTGTAGGGGAGGCAGTGCATATGCCATGCCATCTGGTTCTTTTCCCATCTGCTGTCCTGCAAACCAAACTGTAAGTTGTAGGCTGTAGTACACTACGGAGTAGTGACTGACCGTGTTTACATGTATATCTAATACATACTCCGTACACAAATATCCGTGCGGATGAGCATATTGATAAATATAATAGACAACTGGACTACAAACGGCAACCAAAGCTATGTGATGTCAATCATTCATACACACACACACACACACATAAAGTTTGGATATGCATTCAGATCGGCAGCTCGACTTTGGATGGATGAGACTCTTGGGGCAGAAACGGGATTGAGGGCGGACATCAAGGTGTGTGTGTGTGGGAGTGGGAGGGGGGGGGGGAGGGGAGGAAGGGGGGTGCCCGTCTCTCTCGCCATGCAAAATGGAGGGGCTGGTGGGCTAGACATGGCCTCCCATCCCTGGCTCCATGCAGTCCCAGTGCGCTCCAATGCAAGGGAGAGAGAGAGCGGTCGTTTGGGAGGCCACGTCCCTGGCCAATCAGCCTCGACCGTGGTCCATCCTCGCGACCTATTATCAACCCCACCGTGTGTGCGGTGTATGATGTTGTGTGTGTGTACGTATGTACTATGTGTGTCTTCCGTCCCGTCTTCCATCTAGAGATCATGCATCCCCCCCCAAATTGCCGTCTGTCCCCTCCGTCTTTCTCCTCTTTCCCCATATCTGCCACACACACAGACACATGTCTAGCCACTCTCAACGTGAACAAGTCCCTTGTCCAGCCTGTCTCGCCGAGCTTTCCCCTTGTTTCTACCTGATATTGATCTCCCACATAGCGGCGGGTTCCTGAGACATGTCTGTTGTTGGTCGGGTCCGCGCTGCTCCATCTGTCCATGTTTATGTATGTACCTAGGTATGTATGTATGTATGTATGTACGGAGTATGTACATGTGTCCCGTCATACACGCACCCCCTCGACCGGACTTGATTATCAGACCGCTTCCCGCACCTATGTCTGTCTGTTCGAGAAGCCGAGTGGCCCTGCTGGGGGGACCCAACGGATCGAGACCTGCGAACCCAAACACATGCAAGCACTCAACCTAACCCACCTCGAACTGCCCTGCCAGCATGCAGACAGTATGTCCGATGCAGCTGCAGTTCCTCCCCCCGTCTCCCTGATCTCACACGTGCAACTCGATCCTCCGCCTGTTGCTTCTATAGTGTACATATTGCTCAAGACCCCCCACGGTCCCACTCCCTCCCGACTGCAGCCCAGTCCACAGAACCCACCTCGTCTGTCCACCTGACAGCATGCAGGGAGATCCACTGGATCGTTGGGGAAAGGGGGGGGCCGATTGATCACCCACTAAGAACAACATCTCGTGTCTGCCTGTGAGCCCTATGCGTAACCATGCTGGGCACACTCCTCGGGCTGGGCAGACTGCACCCGTTGTTGCCGCTTGGTTTCCTGCGTAGAAGAGACAGGCCGAAATACGACAGCAAGTAGTTCCTGGCATCCGAAGATGTTGGAAGATGGTTGTAACGTTAAGTGTTTGGTGGCCTATGTACTACTGATATTAAAACCCTTAACTTACATCTCCCTAGTGCACTCCGTATGAGATTCTGGTGCCAATATGCGCAAACAACACTCCCCTCGCCATCCCATCCCGCCGGCAAATCCTTGGGCTGCAAGGTTCAGCCATGGACCCTTCATGCAACACGTAGCGCTGCATGCATACAGCAACCTTGCCCTACCACCCTCCATCCCCTCCTCCTCCTCCCCTGGTCTGCTCGCTTTGCTGATGGGCCAGGCACCTGACTGGACATCTGACGACTGACTGTGCAGATGAGCGCAGGCGATAAGGATCACGTTGCTGATAGCTGACTCTTGCACTGATAGCCAGCCAGCCCCTAGCGGAGAAGCGACGTCATCGTGAAAGGGAGGAAACGGGGTGGAGTTGCTCGGTACGAAGGACCCTAGTGTACACAGTATGCACATGTTCCCTTCCCTCCTGCCTGCGACCTTGCCACGCCAACCCGGACACTTGCAGTACAGTTTGTATCGTACCTGCTTCTTGTCCGCGCTGCCTTGCCCGGCCGCCAGGTTCGCCCGCTCCCGGCTTGCAATTTGCCTGAGGTCTATACCTGCGTGGCCGGCCATTTTGATGGCAGCTCACTCTATAGTGTGAGCGTACTCCGGCTTGCGACTCACGGTAAGTCCAGAAAACGTGACAGTGGGTATCCATAGAGGGCGTACCTAGGTAAGTAATTATCACACATGTTATCTCGCCCTAGATGACTGATCATTGGCCAGGACCAACGTCTCTAGACCCTCCTGTAGAGCTGCCGCGAGAAGAATATCGGGCAGCAGAAAACAATAGTGAAAGGGCGACTTTATGCTCCATTCCAGGGAAGTATCTATTGCGCTGGCAGCCTCGACTGGGGGATGTTGTTACCTGGGCGGGAGCAGTGCTCTCTTGAGCTAGCTTTGATATCAGGAATGAGGCCGTAGTTACCTGGGGGGCTAAGTGATTCCCCAGCACATCACAGCGAAGATCTGAGATTTGGTCCCGCCGAGGAAAGGTTATCTCTGGCAGCTGACAGGGGGTTGCACGCCAAAGCCGACGTCGTTTCTGGAGACCGTGGTCGATTTCGTAGGCATATTCCGCTTTTATGCATCAAGCAGGAAATCGCAACGTGGAGCCGTCTCCATTTACAAGCACACTGCGGCCTCATGTAAAGAATTTTGAATCAACCGGCATTTGGGGCTCTGCACAGTCCGGGGTAACCAGCAGGGGGCCGACTCACTATCCCGGAGGATAGTGATGTTTTGACTACCCCGTCGGCTAACACCCTCAACGCAGCACGACGGTCTGAAATGGCGAAATGGCGATATATATAACGTCATCCCTTTTTGTGTCTGAGTACAATTAAGAATACTCGTCATCTAGAGGTGGAGGCATCTGCCGGTCTTAGCTCGCATTCTCTTCGCATTTCCAGTGCATAATTTGGTTACGGTATACGTGAGAGGACTTTTACGCCGAGGTGATCGGCGGCGGGTGGCCCGTCACTGGACTCCCGAGCCCCGGACTCAGCACCGAAATCGCCTAGTGCTGACCGGGGAGCCGGAACGGCCCTCAAAACTAAGAAGAGGCAAAAGGAGATGGTCCCAGTAGTACGAAATGAGGTTGCAAAGCCAAGGCCGTTGGACCAGTCCACTTGGTGGCGGACCTTGATATCTGGCCGTGTCGAACAAATCATAAAGTGTGATGCCCACCAGGGCGGCTCCAGGGCCTGACACGGCTCTGCTCTGGTATGTGATATCTGCCTGTCTGTGGCTGGCTTCTGGAAAGCAGTCAATACTGATCCGTCATGGCAGCTCTCCGCATCTCATTCTTTGTCGGGCTCCTCCTGGCCAGATATGCCCAAGCCGCGCCGGAGCTGTTCGGGTCCGAGAGGGAGCAGCTCACCGCGGCAGACATCGAGGCCCTCCCCCGTGACTCCAAGCACCTGTTTGAGCCCGGCTCCCAGCCGAGCAGCCAGGCGGCCGCCAGCCGCTCCTGCAAGGTCTACCCCGGCGATGCCGACTGGCCCTCGGACGAGACATGGTCCGCGCTCAACCAGGCCGTAGGCGGCCGCCTCCTCAAGCCGCACCCGCGCGCGGCCGTCTGCTACGACGGGCCCTACTACGACGCGGCCGAGTGTGCCGCCATCTCGGCCAGCTGGACCAACTCGTACACCCACCTCGAGGACCCCGTCGAGATGTTCTCGCCCGTCTACCAGGGCCTCACCTGCACCCCTCCCGGCATCTACGACAGCAAGGGCTGCGCGGCGGGCGGGTTCCCCATGTACGTCGTCAACGCCACAGAGCCCAGGCACGTGCAGGCGGGGGTCAACTTTGCGCGCAACACGGGCGTGCGGCTCGTGGTGAAGAACACGGGGCATGACTTCTCGGGAAAGTCCGGCGGCGGCGAGTCCTTGAGCATCTGGACGAGGCACTTCAAGGAGATTCGGTATATCCCCGGGTATCAGGACGAGGTCAGCGGTTACTCTGGTGCTGCGTTCAAGTGCGGGACGGGTGTGCAGGCGTTTGAGATCTACAAGGCTGCTAGCGAAAAGGGCAAGGTCGTGGTCGGCGGGGAAGGCCAGGTGAGTCTTATTACCGGTGAAGTTGGGGGTAGCTGAACTATTCATTGGGTCGTGGAGCTAACCCAACATCTCAGACTGTGGGTGTCATGGGCGGCTATATCCAGGGGGGTGGACATAGTCCACTTACCTCCGTCTACGGCACCGGAGCCGACCAGGTCCTCGCTTTTGAAGTCGTCACGCCAGACGGGAACTTTGTAACAGCAGATTTCACCCAGAACACAGACCTGTTCTGGGCGCTGCGCGGAGGCGGCGGCAGCACGTTTGGCGTTGCCACATCGGTGACCGTCAAGGCGTTCCCGGACGTGCAGACCACGGCGTCGAGCTTCTCTTTCGATACCACCACGGTGGGCAACGAGTCCTTCTGGGCCGGCGTCCGCGCCTATTTCGACTACTTCCCGAGGAACGCGGATCTCGGGACTTATGCGTACTTCGTTCTGCTTCCGAACAACCCAAAGCAAGGGGTCTGGACATTCCAGATGACCCCCTTCTTCGCGCCTAACAAGACCCTCGAGGAGACCGAGGCAATCCTGCGGCCATGGCTCGCCCAGCTGGATGCCCTTGGGATAAAGGTCGACCCCAACATCACCCACTATGACTCCTTCTACCCGGCCTGGGTCGAGTCCTTCCCGCTGGAGGTGATCCAAAAGGTCAACAACGCCGTCGGGTCCAGGCTCTTCCCGCGCGCCAACTTCGAGGACCCGGGCCTCCTCAACATGACCTTTGCCAACATCCGCCTCTCCTCGGAGCGCAACCGCGTCATCGTCGGCTTCAACATTAAGGCCGACTCCCCGGGGGACCCGGACAACGCGGTGAACCCGGCGTGGCGCGAGAACCTCCTGTTTGCCATCCAGGCGGTGCGGTGGAGCGTCAACGCCACGACCGAGCAGATCTGGGAGGCCCGGAGGGCGCTCACGCTCGGGGACATGCAGCGGTGGCGGGACGTCAGCCCCGGGGCCGGGAGCTACCTCGCCGAGTCGGACCGCCTCGAGCCGGGCTTCCAGCAGGCCTTCTACGGGGACAAGTACCCGCGGCTGCTGGAGATCAAGAGGAAGTACGACCCGGGCGATGTGTTTTATGCTGCCACGGCGGTTGGGAGCGAGTTCTGGACCGTGGTGACGGCGAACACCCTGCCGAGCGAGAATGGGCGGTTGTGTAGGGTCAACTCGACCAGTGCCTAGATACCTTATTGAATTGTTGGCGTTCCAAAAACTTCAGTAATCAGAAGTACGTGCTATCTCGTCGTGCTGGACCCTTTGATTGCTTCAGTGTCGCGCTATCGGAACTGAGGAGGCAAGGATTTGTGCCTCACGTCTCTTATAATGAGGACGGTAGAGTTGCAAATAAGATCACTGACCTCTCATTTGTGTGTTCGTAGATAGTTCGAGGTTTCACACATCTCAGTGATGTCTCGGGATAGGAGGGACGGGCTCAAGTGGAAAAGTGTCAGTCTTTTTGTGTATGCTTCAATGTTCGTGGGACATGTCTTTGCCTTCAAACGACAAGACCGGATTTGTTTACGAGAAAAGTATGCCTGACTCGAGTCAGAAGAGCAATTGTTTCCGGGTGGAATTTGCATAGAGTGAGAGATGGTCATCCTTCCTGTGCAGCAAGTCGGCAGCTGAGTGCCATGGTGGCTCAGTGCAGTCAGAGATTAGAAAGATTAGGTACAATGCAAGCAAGTCGAGAACCGTCCTTTGAAGCAACCAGTCAGAGTCGTCGACGTTGACGCTGAGTGGCTTGTCCTGGCGAGCTGACTAACAAGGCCGGGGTGCTGCCTGGCTGCTCGGCCCGCTAAATCAGCCCTACAAGCCGGAGTTTTTCAGGGGTCCCAGATGACTTCATTGCCTTACCAAGTTGACGCAGCCCAGTTGAGTCCTCGACCTCCTCAACGGCACCTGTTTCAAAACCACTACCGCATAAATACCTACCAAATTACCTTAAATCAGAACCCTTGTGACCTCTCCCTTTATCCACCGTATTAAATTTGTCCAACGCTGCGGAATCCCTTCTCGCCTACATCCTGTCAAAGCCCGTCAAGCTTCACCAGGCCTTGCTGTCCTCTTATCAACCAACCACACGATGCTCGACGCCCTACCAGATGACGTCCTCCTTCTTGTTCTTGTCCATCTCGAGACCGCAAAGGACATCCGCGCCCTTCTCTTGGCCAACAGACGTCTTGGGTCCCTCATCCGAGCAGACCATGACGGCGGCTGGCGTGCCTTCGTCCGGTCCCGTTTCCCATCGATGCCCATCCCCTTTGTGCCATCGTCGAGCTCTGGCACCTATCCAGCATGGGGCGAGATAGCAAACTCTCTGACATGGCAGTCCCGTGCCTGGGATCGCCGTGCTTTGTCATTTCGGGCTATGCTGCCTGAGGGCAGCCTTGACCGCCGGCGAGCCCCTCGACGCCGTCAGGTTGCGCCGTATCACCCTGTTCTGGCCGCCCACTTTGACTTTCTGGCAAAGGAGGAGCTGGTAGTCTGGGGCGCTGGCGAAAGCTTGGTGGCCAGGAGCCGGAGAATTGCCCGGGATGGTACATATCCCGAGAAGGTCGTGTGGCACCGACTGGATGGAAAGTCCCTAGGCTACTCGGCTGGTCGTGATGACATCAGGGCCGTATCGATTGTGGAGGGTGCCAGCAATAGCTTGAGAGCGCTTGTGGGCCGAGATAACGGCAACCTCGCCCTGTTGGATCTGAGTGACGAGGGCTTCGGCGAGACATTGGCTGATTTTAGCCCGGAGCATGCCTCCGCGGATGAGAGTGGAGACATCAACCCAACAACACGGTTCAATCAAGGTACCATCAACTCTGTTGATGTGCTTGCTCGAAAAGGGCTTGTTGCCGCTGCTACCAAGGCGGGGGTACAGCTATACCATTTACCTGAGGTGTCTGGAGTCAATGTCCAACCCTCCGACTATCTGGACCTGGCGACTCATCATTTTGATCATCCAGACGCGACCCTAGGACACGCACGATGGATGGGCGAGGACATGATGGCCTTCGCTCTGCGGGGCTGCCCATACCAACTAAGATACGCTACAATCACTCCATCTGGGTTGCAGATGCTGTCATCTTATAAGAACGCTGCGATGGAGGAGCAGTTCGACATCAGCTACGACAAGGGCAGGTTGTGCACCCACTCGTTGGCACCAATCGAGGCATCCTCGATCACCGGTGGGAACTCAAGCCTGCTCTTGACTGCCTGGCGCGACGGCTCGGTGAGGCTGCAGGATCTCCGCACCCAGTCGCCTTTCGACCTCGTCTACTGCGATAATATCGACCCCTGGTCTGAATTCGAATCACTCCTTCCCTTCGCCACCAGCCACTTCGTCGCCGGCGGCGCTCACGGCGCGTCTGTCAAGATCTTCGACTTCCGCTGGTCGAGAGGTTATTACCACACCGTGGCGATGCCCTGCAGCTCCGAGAATCCATTTCCGAAACCCATTCAGCCATTCCTCGAATGCCCAACTCCCTCTACCAGCAGTCAGTGCAGGTACCAGCCCCATGAAAGCAGATGTACCTGGCACGAGCAGTCACGGGATCTATACTACCGCCCCAACGGCAACTTCTTCTTCTCCAAGTCGCTCCCACGCAAGGACGCCTACGCTGGCGTGTGGAGCATGGCGCGATCGTCCCCCCTAGCACCCAACTTCTACATCGGCATCTCCGGTGGCGTGGTCGAAGCCAGCCTCTCCTCAAACCCATCAGTCACCAGCAGCGCCTCCGCCGAGGTAGACCCGGTCTTCGGCTGCACGATTGTTCATGAAGAGTCCGGCGCGGGCTATTCGACTCTCCCGCTTGAGGCAAGCCTGATGGAGACTGGTGACGGCCTGCTGTACCCGGAGAACGACCGCACCGTAAGGATGCCGCCGATGAGGGGAAAGGGGTGGAACATGCTGAGGAAGGACGAGTATGAGGACATACCCCAAGAGCTGAGGGCGAGGCACCGCCTGGACGAGCGGTACCAGATCATGAGCGATTTTCTTCAGAATGCCGGCTTTCTAAGATCGAAGGATAGATGGTGATAGCCCAAGGCTTCTTGTAGAGTAGAGACGGTGAAGGCTTTGAGCTGCAGCGCACGTTCATCACTGTGCAAATAGCCTTGTGAGTCGCATTCCTGCCGACCTTTGGGAATGCAGAGTGGCCGCTGTCCTCGTCTTATTGTCGGATGGTGTTTTCGTGCCATGCTTGTCAGCCTCAAGGTTTCAGACTCGGCTCGGGATCCTGGCAGTGCTTGAGGATCCACGGGTGTTGGAGGACTTCCGCAAGGGGTAGTCTCCCTCTGGGGTCGACGACGAGCAGCTGCTTATATGTTAGCACAGTCCCCAGCTCGAAGGGGCCAAGCTCACCGACCTTTTTGATAAGGTCGCGGGCGTCATGGCTGATAAACGACGGAATACTCATCTCGCCCCTCGCGATCTTCCTAGTCGTCATCACAAAGGTGTCCTCGAAAGGCGCCTCGCCCACGAGGAACTCGTACATCAGCACCCCCAGAGACCAGAGGTCCACCTTCTCATCGTAGGAGCCATCTGCCCCCGACTCCCCACCCCCGACCATCTCGGGCGGGAGATAGTCGAGTGTCCCACAGTACGTCGTGCGCCGCTGCCCCGGCGCGTGCACGCTCCACCCAAAGTCCGAGATCTTGATCTCGCCATGCACGCCGACAAGTATGTTCTCGGGCTTGATATCACGGTGGATGACGTTCTTGCGGTGCAGGTGGGCCAGGGCGCTTGCCATCTGCGCGACGTAGCGCGCCGCCCTCGACTCGGCGAACCGGACCGCCCTCTGCAGGTGCCCGTACAGCTCGCCCTGGCCCGCGTACTCGAGGATGAGGAAGACGCGCCTGGTGTCGTGGAAGTGCCCGTACAGCTTGAGGATGTTGGGGTGGCACAGGTTGCTCTGGATCTCGACCTCGCGGCGGACCTGCCTCTCGACGCGCGCCTCGCGCAGCTCCTTCTTGTGCAGGACCTTGAGGGCGCAGATGAACCTGTGCTCGCGCTCGCGGGCGAGGTAGACGCGGCCGAACTTGCCCTTTCCCAGGGGCTTGCCTATCTCGAACATGCCCAGGTGGAAGGACTTGGCCGCGGGCTGCCTGATGAGGGCTGTTGATTTGGTCTCTCGTGCAGAGGCGTCGTCGTCGGGATCATCTGTGTCACGCGAGGCTTTTCTCGACGGGGCCAACGCGTTGCTGCCAAGCTGGTTTTGGAGGGCGACCTTGAGGAGTTTCGGGCGGAACGAGGCATACGAGAGGGATTTGGTCACGGTCATCACCTGGGATTGGAGGTCAGTGATGCTGATATAACCCTGCATAGGTGAGGAGAAAGGCCATACCTTTTGTTCCTTCTGATTCTGTGTGTCCTGACGGTCACCGTCTACGGACAAGCGCTCCATCCGAGTCTCGAGGGTGCAGGTCTCCATTGTCACACAGTCTCGTCACGAAGATATGGGAGAAGGAAAGCGGTTCACGGGGAGCAGCCGAGTTAACCTCAGGCTGGTGCTGGGATCGGGTGATATTCCAGGATTGGTGGCTCGTGTCAACATTCCGTGTTGGTTTTGTATCTGGGCGTTGCGGCACAGGTGCAGTTGCTGGGCAACCCTCCACCAACAGAGTTTGTGTCACCCTATCAAGTCACCTTTCCATGTGTCAGCCGCTCAATACCACCAAAGCAAAAGCCAGGTTAAAGGAATTGTGGCACAAGCTCCCAGTTTCAATGCTGTTAAGAAGATGCCATACTTGGGTATACAAATGAGATGGCCCCCAGGAAGATGAACGGTTGTTTCGTGATACTATCTTTGGCTTGGAGCTGTAGTACTGCAGGTAATTCAGTGTTGTTGATTTCCTCTAGTCCATCGAGTTCAAGGAGCCCTTTCTATAATGAGACAAGAGGTTCAGAACTACCAAAACAAAGGCACACTGCCCAGGTGATAGGTACATCGCCCAATGCCTTTGCCCGCCAGCTCCAACAACCCAAGAGCTCATAGCACCTATACCTCACGCCGACATCTATTAAAATGATTTCTAAATTCCCAGGTGTATGGATTGGGCTGGGTGGTATTATGGTATGAATGATGTACTGCAAGTGGTGTGCCTTTCATTCTCCCCAGTGCGGATCTCTGTATTCTATCTATATGATAGCCCGAATCTGGAAAGATTCAGTTGCTTGAAGACACCTCGGGTCGATGCCTCGTTACACGACGACGAAGAATACTCTAATCTGAGTAGGTTGGTATTATGCGGCGGCATATTACAAATCCAAGGGCGCAGATCCGGGTGTTACAAGGGCTTGAGTGTGAAGGGCTTGTGTATTTCAGCGATAATCTCTAAGGGCTTCTTAGGGAGTCTGATGATTCTGGGAAGTTCCCTGGAACAACCTGTCTATGGCGTTCGTATATATAGGTCTTTCCTCCGAGGATGCCTGAAGCATCTGCCCGACTGTGCCGCTCTGCTCCACCGTTGTTGCCTAGAGGGTCTCCACCACGCCGCCTACAGTGCTTCCGTGTGACATCGGGGAACGGAGGCTTCCCCCCGCACTACTTGGTAATTATATCTCCGACGGTGCAACCCGGAGGGTCTCGGAGGAATGTAACGGCCGGTGCTGACCGAATCCTTGGCAACTTGCAAGTGAATAGTTGATGCTTAATTCAGAGAACCATCAAGCCGCCAGTAGTTGAAAGACAAATCAGTTTAAATAGATTATGTCCGCAACGCCAACAACATTGGCGTGGTGCAAATATCAAACCCTTCAACGCTGCTTTCCCATGAAACCAACATTTGCTCAGCCATATCATCTTCACTAGTCTCGACCATGTCCACCTCTAGCGGAACTTCTGAGCCTTGGTCTCTGAGCGGGAAAACCGCCTTAGTGACTGGGGCTTCCAGAGGAATTGGCAAGGCAATCGCTATTTATCTTGCTCGCAAGGGCCTCGCCAATATTGCCATCACATACGCAACAAACAAGTCGGCGGCGGACGATACCATCGAAGCCTGTCGTGCACTGGGTGTCAAGAACGCGATTGCAATCAAAGCCGATGCTCTCGACCCGGAAGTCTGGCCCAGGCTCGCCAGACAGTCGCTCGACGGTCTAGGTGTGGAAACTATCGACATCCTTATTAACAACGCCGTCCTGGGCGACCCGAGTTACTATCAGCCGACTTCAGACCTCACGCCCGGCAGCTTCTCCGCCATCATGCTCGCAAACGTCTACGCCCCCGTGGCCGCGACTGTGGCATTCATGGAGCACGCAGCCCCAAAGTCGGGCGGCCGCGTCATCAACATCTCGAGCACCGCGTCAAAAACCAGCAACATGGAGCCTACGATGACCTACGGCGCCAGCAAGGCGGCCCTCGACAGCTTCACACGGTCCCTCGCTGATAGGTATTCATCCGAGAGGGGCATCACCTTCAACAGCGTCCTTGTCGGGCCTACAGCTACCGATACCCTGCAGACAGCGCTGGATTTGATGCCAGCGGGGGCTAAAGAGCACCTTATTTCAGGGGCGTCAGCTGCCCCCCGACTCGGAGAACCTGAGGATATTGCATATATAGTCGGCTTCCTTGCAAGCGAGGAAGGAAGATGGATAAATGGGGCCGCTATTAGTGCCAACGGCGGATTTAGGTCAGCCCTTGCAGCTCTTGGGTAAACGCTTCAGAAATCCACTGTTATGACTCTTGCAAATGGTCAGGTCGAAAATGGACCAGCTGGCGGCATGGATAATCATAACAAACTTTGAGAGGTTGTATAAGCAGCCTACTGGTACATGGCTCTGTGAATAGTTTGGCCAGGCAGTAATATCTCGTTTGACTCAGGGACAACCTTGCAAATCCTAATGAATCCTGCCAAGTCAACACAGACTCTATATAACATCTTTGAAGGCATTGACCACTATTCTCAACGCCTCAAAGAATCATATTTGATCCCTTCAAAAGCTCCACAAGAACATAACCAACTTCTTGGTATTGGCCTCCTGGTAGCTTCCACGCATGAAGTTGACTTGCACACTTTGAGAGAAGTACTAGACAGTCAATAATCCATGGCCATCAGGATGGAAGTAGCCCGGGATTGAGAGGAGAAGATGTACGGGAATAAGTGGTAGGACTACAAATATGTGGCTGACGCATAAAGCACCCAAGTAGGCATCAAATATGTTGTGAGGCACCAGCACAGGTGCCCCAGCAGTCTGTTATTGCTATTGAGACAACCGAGTGAAGGCGTCACAACAAATGACTACTGCGTACCAGGCTAATATCCCAAGAAGACTAGGATTAAAAGTAGACTAATGTGGATGACATTCGATACTATCCAGGTGTATATTTCTTGATAAAGAATGTGCCCGAGACAAATATTGGGATCCTTCAACAGACTAAATACAAAAAAAATGCTAGAGCAAGTACTATCAGTATATACTTTCAAAATCGGTCAACCATCTACATACATAATACCCATTCCGCTATGTCTATCCGTGTGAGAGTAGTATGCAAAGCGCAGAGTTGACGGGTGGAGCATTCTGAAATCAGGCAGATGACTTCAAAAGTAACGCCAATGGCTCAAGCTTGAATGTAGAAATCGAGGATTCGCAGGGCCAAAAAGGGGGTGTACAGGGCAAGAAGTGCCGCCAGCCAATCAGAGCCCTCCATTCAACGTCACTCAACCACCTACACCACCCGATCCAGTGCTTCTTATGCCCTCGCCTGCAGACCTTGCCAACGCTCCTTCGCCCACCAAACAACACTCCCTCCCCAACCACCCACAACTTGCGATACTGACTAACTAAATATGCACAAGTTTTACTGGCTGAATCGCGACCTCTCGATTGGAAACCCTCTCCTTACAGTCCTCTCGCCGAAGAAGGTCACTGCAACGAAGGGAAGACCTTGTGATGTGGCTACGTTCGGTATAAACGAATAGGGCATCCTCGCAAGCCGTGGGAAGGCCATAAGGAGCAAGAAGACAACCTCAACAACCATTAGTCTGGGTAGTAAAGTAGGTGATAAAACGAGAGCGACGATGGCTTCCGTACAACGTATCAACTCAGCATACGAGTAGAATGACGAGACCCTCCAGTCGCTGAACCAGGAGGACTCCCGTAGCAGGAGGAACCAGCGAGAAGCCGCCCGAAGAGACCATCAGTTGGCGGCAGAGCTCACGAAGCAAGCAACTCGCTAGCAGCCGAAGCGACGGTCTGCAGAGACAGCCTCGTCAGCGACGACGGCATCAATACCTAGACCAGCTGCCAAGAAGTTCCGTACGAGGGCTCGTGAGAATTTTAACCAGCTGCCACGGGTAGATCTGAGTGTTGAGGACCTCATCGACGACGAGAAGGAGACCCAGGAGGAGATTGAGGTGCTCGGGTTAGTGCCAGAGCGCCCTAGACGACGTGGAAAGCAATAGATCTTCGGGGTAAAAGTCACGATGGGGACAAGCAGAAGCGACGATAGTGGCAAGTTCAGAGCGATAGATGTGTAGTCAATGACTGTATCTCAGTGTTTTATATGGCGAACTGGTGGTGCAAATTAAGGTTGGCGCACCAGCGATACATGTTGCCCTGTACCCCCACCTTTTTTACCCTGCGAATCCTCGATCTCTGAATGTATGGTCTGCTTGCCCCAAAGCTCGGTGTTTAGCGGCTGAAAACCTTGGAAACCACCATGAAGTATCATAGCTGAGTAGGTCCCCTCCGCTCCTCGTCTGAGCTCTTGAAACACCTCTTCGGCAGGAGGCTCTGTCAATATAATCGCTGTATTATTGTTTTGAAGGACGTGGAAAAGCCGAGCTGACGGCTTGCGCTGCGCCTCACATGAATTAGCACATAAAGCTCATAGATCCAGGAGTCGCAAATGGTTTTTGTCAGCCTTGAGATTCATGACGAGGGGAGCTTGTGAAGCTGACTTCTGTTAGGCTTTGAACTTAGCGGTACACAGTTTGAGGTTGTAGAGTCCCTTCCCCTGGTTTTTCCTCTGCTCAGAGTTACGGGTAGGCGTCTGACCTGCAGGGCGAGCGAAGCGAGCGAGGCCGGGGAGGGGGAGGTCTTCCCTCTCATTCTTCCCCTCCTTGAGCTCGAAAAGGTACAATTTTCTATTTGCAGCTGGTTTACTGGCGGATGCTTGATTTTTTGACTGTTAGAAGCAACTAATGTCTGATATGATGACCAGGGCAAGATGAATAATTGATATATTCGATAATTGATATATTCGTCTCAGTCGTGGAACGATGGTTGGTTCGGAAGACTTCAATCTCGACTGAAGCACAAGGATGATGAAACGGTTGGACGAGACGTCAACTACGTTGCGCTTCTCCCGAAGGTCTTCTCTGTTTCCTGGATATTATACAAACACGAAAGTCAATAAGGCGATTCGGCAACAAAGGTCAAGAGAGATGACATCTCAGCATGGAGACGTGCGGTCAAGAACAATTGATAATCAGAACATTTGCTGGGTGCCTACGTATGGCTACCTTGAAGGCCTGATAGAAACAAACCACAGCTTCTGGATTACAATAGTGTACAAGGAAACAAAGGGGAAATACCACCCCTGCTAAAAGTTCCACCGTGTGTTCTCTTCTTCTATTAACCTTCTACGCTTCCATGCCCAGAAGGCAGCCGTATCATGATGCTCCTTCGATTCTCCCGAAGATACCTCGGAAGTTTAATAATGTGTACGATCCGCCAGATCGAAAGGCTGCCAGCGGTGTCTGCACCAGTCGCCGCGTCAATGGCCAGATGCCATCGCATTGCCGTAATCCGTCATAAAAGGCAGCCAGCCCAGACGGGTCGCTTTTGGATACTCCAGTCCAGAGGCTCTTGGGGGTGCATGGATCATCAATGCTGACCGTGCCACACGATAGACAACTTTGAAGGAATTATGATCGAGCGACAATGAGCTCTCGGTGACAGAAGTCCATGAGGTATGTTCTTGTCGCCCGCATGCCAGTCTGGCGAGACCCAAGCCGTTCCCAGCACAAACAACAGAAATCAACCATTGTTGATCCAGTCCTGATCCTCCTCCCCGCCGTCCTCCCCGTCCGCCAGGCTCTGCTGCTGGTACATGGTCTCGTACACTCCTGGATAGTAATCATCCGGGCTTCCAAGCGGCAGGCCGTTGAATATACCGCTGCGCGGGTCATAGAGGTCGAAGTCGTATGGCCTGAGCATTTCTTGAAGGTTGAGGTTCGGGTCGCCTCCACCGGCGGCCAAGGGGGGCTGGGAGATGCCGGGGGGTGCGGGGCCCGGCTGGCTCTGAGGTAAACGCTCGCCCGTCTGTCCTTGCATGGGCTCCTCCTTGGAGGTCTTGACCCGCTTCGACGGTCGCTGGTCCGACTCCGTGTCCGGTGCCGTCCGAAGCGGCGGGCTTGGGACGGCAGCAGGCTGGCTGGCCGGCTGTGCGTCAGGCACGGGGCTCGTGGTCGCCGTCGAGGTACTGGCGGAGCCTGCCTTGGGGCCCTTGGCGCCGTCGAACTTGATCGATGGATCCTTCTTCTTCATCTCGTTTGCGAACTTGATCTTCTGGCCTTTGCCAGAATTGATCTTCATGTTTTGTTTCTTCAGACGCAACTCCCCCTCCGGATTGGAGGCGATGCGATTGACCCATTCATCGGAGTCAAACGCGCTGCGTACCAACAGCTTGCTCACCTGCTCGCGTTGTCTTGTGTCAGTTGACTGTTGGTTGTTCGCCACGAAGAGGACTAGTTATCCCAGAAATCAGGGTCTTACCTTGAGCGCGTTGGCGACGGCATTAAAACGCTCCGTGAAGCTGTCGTAGTTATCCAAGGATTTTCCGCGAACTGGGCGTTCAAGCTGCGCCCTACGCATTGCTCTCTGGAGACGAATGTTATTCACCGTTCAATAGGGACGTCTGTAGAATCCAGCGGTGGGGTGGCTGCTTACCATGAGCTTCCCGGCCACGATATTGACCTGAAAGGTCTTCTTTGACTTGACGAACTTGACGGCCATGCTGTCTCCTTCGCGCTGCAGGCTGGGCTGAGCACTGCCCGCCTGAGGGCCAACAACCTCGTGAACACCGACGGTGTTCTTGATGGCTTCGAACAGAATGCGACAGTGATCCACGTAACTGTCGTCATCTCCCTCGGGGTATCCAGCGCAAGGGCTCTGGACCTGTCCATCGTCCGACAGGTGCTTAAGGGCTTCCTCCAATTCCTCATGCTCCTGCTCGTTCCTGAAATGTGGCACGAACTCGTCGCCCTCCTCCTGAAGGAAGGCCTTCGCCTGGGCAACACGAGCCACGCGGCGGGCTTTAATGGCATCAGAGACGGGAGGAATGTGGGAATTGTCCATTGCCTCAGCCCTGGAGGAGGTAGGAGTAGCCATGGTTGACGCGGCTGAGGATTGTGTTGGGTAGCAGCCAAACGACTAGTTAGGTTTGTGGTCAGCAGGGTGCCTGTCAAGAGGTAATGTTTACTTGATGTCAACGATCATTTGAGAGGATGCAATGATGCTGCTGCTTACCAGGGAAGACTGTTGAGGCCGAAGCATTGCGAGAATGATGGGGGGGGGGGGGGGGGGAGCGCATGAAGCGCGTTCAAGGGCGATTTGAGGGAGATAATTGATTTAAGGGGGGATTGGGAGAGTATTACTTACAGCTCCTTGATACCAGAGGATCCCTTTGAATGGAAAGGGATTGATGGTAGAAGTTTCTGCAATGCTTGGTTTGTTTGGGAGTTGAAGAAGCTGGGAGCAGATGCGCGTCTGCGTGTCTGCAGAGTCAGCTGAGAGAGGTTGCTGCAGAGTTGGCCGAGTCTCCTTGGAATGAAATGGGATTGATGGTAGGATCTATCAATCTGGAAGCTGGAAATCTGGGATTCGAGGATTCTTGAATCCTGTAATGCTTGAATTGGTTTGGGAGTGGAAGAAGTTGGGAGATGGTCGCGGTCGAGAGTTGCTCAGGGTCGGTCGAGCATGGCTCCAAAGACAGAGGTAAGTTGTTGGGATTGATCCCCAGCGAATGGCACAATCCCAAACACCGAAAAACGCTTTTACACAAGTAAACACGCAAGACTGTGCTCGGAGCCGCTACCTAGGTAACAATTCAGACGCTGAGGCCGGGCCTGTGGACAACAACAGCGAGCATTCGACTGACGCAAGCACAGTCTACCCATGGAGGACGCCTGGCTGTCGTCAAAGTTCTCACAAAGATCTCCTGATTGTCTAAGAACATATAGAGCAGATAATCTATGGGCTCGCGGCCCTCAAACCGAGCACATTGCTCGCATACCAAAACAGGGCACACTACCCTAAGAAGAGCGGATTGCTCACATACCAATTTCCTTGTTACGCAGGCCACATCGAACACCTACCCTTCCCATGCCAGCAGCCTCCATCCCACTTCGGACATATTCCATCAAGGTGCTGTGCTACCAATCTTGACACACCACTGTTACCATGATTATACACCACCTGCCAGGCCGACGAAGAGAGAACAAGGCAGGCCAATGAAGCCAGGTGCTTTCCTCCAAACCGAAGTTGGTCGGCCCCATCAAGGAAGCCCGAGTGTTAATTCCACTCAAATGTCTTCACCATAAGCTGAGGGCCGCGTTGCAAAGCCTGGGCAGAGGATTCCTGGCTCATCAACCACTGCCCGGGGTCAAATTTCCGCCGGGGGCCCGAGATTGACCACAATCGAGGTTGGGTCCTGCTGTGCGGGCTGTCCAATCTGTACATCCGAGTTTGACACCATTTCGTTTCCGTCGTACGCATCCTGATAGGTCTGCGAGTTGTCCTGGCCGTTGTCAATGTCGTTGTCCTGGCCATTGACAATGTAGTTGTCCTGGTAGTTGTCCCGGTAATTGCCAATGTAGTTGTCCTGGCCACTGCCAATGTAGTTGTCCTGGCCATTGTCAATGTAGTTGTCTTGGTGGTTGCCATACGTGGGATTGAGGGGGCCAGGGGCATCGAGGACTTCGCGCAGAGTCGACCGGGAGTTCATCGCCTGGTTCATGAAACCTGCAGAGATTGGATCAGTCGGGCTGCCGGTGGAGGCGCCTCTCTAAGGCGCACCCAAAGCCTGGTTGCCGTAGGGAACCGTCCCGGCCTGCAAAATATTGCCGGGTGAAATTCGGTAGTTCGAAGGGTGCAGAGGAAGCGGGGACCCGCCTGGGGCTTGAGCGGCACCAGCGCGCTGCATCTGCTGCTGGCGCATCGACTCCTGGCTTCCACCCATGGCCGGGCCCGCTGGGGCCTCAGCCTGGTTGCCCTCGTGGGAGGCGCCGCGCTGCGCGTGGTTGTTGGTTCCAACCTGGAAAGGGCTGTTGGCTTCCGCCTCAGCTGTCATGCGCAAGACCCTCGCGATGCTCGGCCCCGCCTCTCCCTCCAGCCTTGGATGCTTGGTGACTCCACGCGAAGAAGTCGACGGTCGCTTTGAAGGGCTAGGCGAAGAAGACGCCGCAGAGCCCGGGCTGGCGGTAGTGGTAATGTTGGCGGGGATACAACTGACCGCTGCCTTGAAGTCGAAGTTAGGGTCGTATCGCTTGATACTACCGATCTGAGATAACAGTTCGTTCTTCTTGTTGTTTCCACTCTCGTTGCGCTTCTTCCCATCAGACTCCCTCTCTGGAGCGGCGGCGACACGGTCCCTCCACTCATCCGAATCGAGTGCACTCCGGACGAGAAGCTCCTTGGCCTTGGTAGCGGTGTTAGTCTTCCTTCTTAGAGAATAATAATCAGGTGAATTGTATCACTTACCGTCAGCGCATTCACGATGGCTTCGTATCTTGCGTCGAAGGTGTTGTGCTTCTCGATCTTGAATCTAGGATCGATCATCAGCTCACCCCGCTGTGCAGCATGAGCCTTAACCTAATGGGTGATTGTTAGCTCATGTCGACTCTCGCAGGGCTTTGGAGGGTGAATACCAGAATCAAGTATGCAATCAGCTGAACCCTGAGTGGGCTCTCTGACTTGATGCGCTTGATCGCCATCTTGCTGCCGGCAGACGAATCGCGAGTCGTCCAGCCCATGATGGCATCATACAAGCCATCCTTCTGGGCCTTCTGCTCATCCCAGCTCCCCGGAATGTCGCTTGCCAGTTCCGGCGTCGCCTTCAGGTTCTTTCGAATGTAGGCCTCGTCAAATCCTCGAACATCCTCAAAGCTCTGAATGTGGTCTCCGAAGTCCGCTGCGTTCTGTTGCTGGAGGTTGCCGAGAATATGAATGTACTTGTTGAGCCACGTCTGAGCATCATCTCCCTGCTTCTGCTCCAGTGCCTGCAGCTTCTGCAATGCCTGCTGCAATTGCTGATCCTTCTGCTCCAATTGCTGGTCCTTCTGCTTCACTTCCTGCTTGTACCACTGTAACTCCCGGTGCTTCTGCATCAATGCCTGGTGGTGCTGCTGCAATATCGGGTCGTTCTGTGTCTGCTGATGATACTGCGCAGGGTGCTGGTGCTGAGCAGGTTGCCTGGAAGCCATGCTCAAGTAAGACTGCATGCTCGTGGGCTGCATTGGCTGAATGTGCTGCATGGGCTGCGAATGGGTCGAAGGGTTGGGGGTTTGCAGGAGGGATTCGTTGCCACTGGGCGCCTGGGACTGGCGAAGAGTTTCCGGAGTGGAGTTATTTGGAACTCCTGCTGGCGGGTTCGACATCGTGGCACACAGGTGATTCTGGACGGAAGCCTGAGGGTGATGAGCCTGGGTATCACGGTGTACGTTGATTCCGGCACTGGTGTTTGATTGACCTGCTGATCCGCCCTGGCTGGCTGGCATCATGTCCATGAGGTTGTGAGCCACAGTGTACGAGCAGAAGAAGTTGTTTCCAATGAAGCCAGAGTTGTGCAGACGATTGATAGGGTGGCCAGGAGGCGTAGCCAAAGCCATGAAATCACCGTTTGGAGTTGTGATGGGCTGTGAATTGTGTAGGGGCTCAGGTATCGCGTTGGCGATGTTAGGATTCATCAGGACGAGGCTGGCCAATCAAAGTCAGTCTCCAGAATGGACACTGGAGCAGCCCGTCGCTTGATCGGTGCGAGGAGGGAAGATGCCAACGGATGCTCAAGGTGATCGTGGGGACAAGAAGGATGGCATAGATGGGAGAAGAGAGGGGGGGGGAGGAAGACGGAGAGACGGAAGATTGGGAGATGGCAAAATGGTGAGATGGGAGGTGGAGAGGTGGAAGATGGATTGAACGATGGAGGCACGCCGCACGGCTATGATCGTGCTTGAGCAAAACGGGATGAGTGATTGGGTGCGTGGTGACCCTCTGGCACAAACGACTATGGGTAGGCTGTGGTCTGACCAAGGAGCGTTGTGTGTAACTGGCACGTTCTTGGGCGAGGAGGAGAGGATACTGCTCGATGAGGACGATGAGGATCGCGGAGGTACTTACTGCCCTTGATTGATGTCTTGAGAGTGTCCCAATGGTACTGTCAGAAGAGGTGTGTGTGTGTGTGGTGTGGGCAAATGCAACTAGGGACCAGTTCCTTTGCCAGAGAGATGGAGAGAGAAGGGGGAAGGGAGGAAGACAGAGGAAGTGGGCTTGAGGTCGAAGGTTTAAGTACTCGTGGCTGTCTGCGCTCTCAAGTGAAGTTACCAGATCGACGGGGTCGAGTTACCGTTTGTATGATCGAGTTGCAATGATTTATAGAACTTGTTACTTGACGACAATAACTTTGAAGCCAAGTGAACATAGGTACCCAACATTAACAGCGGTGGGGCGATAAGAGTCATCTTCACTTGTATCTAAAGATTGTGCTGCGAAAAGGTCAGCATCAGTGCCGCAGTCTTCGACGCGTTTAGTATTGGGTCCTCCATGTCTATGCATACTTAGGTACGAAAGCTGTAGAGAGGCATTGCGTAGGGGAGGACTGGCAGAGCATCACCATAGCCTCGAAACTACACACCAATGTTTACTTGTTAGCTAGTGGTAATGGGCGTCTGATTGCAAACTGATCCACCCAAAAATTCTATGGGGTAAAGTTACAGGACGGAACAGTCCTCACTGGACAAGTGATGTTCCGCAGAAAGATCCGACACCATCTCCAGGCTCATTCCACATGTATCTGTCCATGTGGTGAATAGGCATGCCGTGCGTATTTAGTGCAGAGACAGGCCTCACCTTGCCTACCGGTCTTGTAATGTTCCGAAAGTGCTGGCTCAGCGTATTTGATATCATCTCTTTTCACCTCTCCCCTGAATCCATATCGTTGGCCTGTGCGGTGGTGCGATACACGGTGAATTAGTTATGTCGACTTCAGCAAACTGGCTGCGTACTTAAGTAGGTACTTAAGTACCTAGGTTTCCAGATACGCGTCACCTACAAAGTGTTTACTCTTGGGCCAACGGGTCTTTACGTGTCTGATTCTGGCGTAACTCTTCTGTTGCCATCGTAAACATACCCAATACTTCACCCATCACGAAATACAATAGCACTCGACGAGAATGAACAAGGGTTTCATCCTCGGGTTGTAGCACGCAGGGTGGTTCACATGGCAGGGGACCCGGGATGCTCAATCAGATAAAAGGTGACAACGTGGTTGTTGACTGGCCACAGTGTCTAGACTACACACACAGAAAATTCCTCCGGCGACCTGCCGAAAAAGAGCAAGGTATTCCATCTCACCATCTCATACCACACCTACGCAAATCGCCAAATCCAACTGGCGCGTTCGACGGAGGGGTCACCATCGACGCCCGCCTGACCGCCATCGCCCTCACCTTCGAGACCAGCGTGACCTTGGGAGTTGACCGGAGTCTCCAACGGAGCATATTGCTCCGGCTCCCAGTCCATCTGCTGGATCTGCTCATCGGTGTAAGAGACCTCAAAAAATGCCCTCCAGGCTGAGTCGTCCTCTCCCTCGGTTACAGACCGTCCTAGGCCCCCAACCTGGGGAAAACCCGTAGCACTAGTCTCTCCCTGCATGGTGGTGCCATCGCCTACCTAAGGCGATTGCTGTCCACTGGGGAAGGGAATCGCGCCATCCATGGCATCTGGCATGGCTGCGGCCTGGGAGTCTTGCTGGTGGGGATATCCCTCCTGCTGATGGGTGTTCCCGAGCGACTGGGTGAATTCAAATGGGTGAATCCTGATAGTCTCGCGAGAAGCTCCGCTCTGGGAGAGGTTTCCAAGCCCTTGGGCGTAGGCAGACTGTCCGTGACCCGCAGGCTGCGGCTGGTTCTGCTGGTTCTGCTGGGCTTGCTCATAAGATTGTCCCTGGAGCTCCAACTCTGGGGCTCCAGGCGAAGGCATCGTTTCGGCGGTGGCAGCGCGTGGATCGTCAATGGGAGTCAGGGTGCCCAGGTCCTTTCTCTTCTTTCTTCCCTCCAAAATGTCTGCCAGCTTGACCTCGTTTCGCATATGGGTGTCCTTCTTGGTTCCCCTCTCGCCCTGAGGGTCTGCTGCTATCCGGTCAATCCACAAGGCTGACTCGAATGCGCTTCGGAGGATGCTCTTGTTGTGCTTCCATTTGTTTATGTTAGCCTACTACTTTGATATGCAGTCTTTACTTAGTAAAAGCTGCCACTTTACCTTCAAAGCATCTTCCAGGTCCTCGAACCTGCGCGTGAAGCTATCGTACAGCGCATAGCTGTACTTCGTATCGAGCTCCATACAGCCCAACTGGGCATCTTCTAACGCGAACTGGACGGATTGTTAAAGAGGCAAAGTAGAGAGATGATCGGCTGCGGGAGAGCACTTACGACGAACCTCCACCCAAGCATCTCAACTTGGAAGTCGCTCTTTGTCTTCGCGAGGCTGGCCCCCAAGCTGTCGGCGAGCTGAATGCGACCTCCCGTTGTCCGGATGAGCCGCGTAAGGGGGCTCTCGATGTCCTCGAGGTTCCTCATGGCGGCAACAAGACGTCCCACAAGTGCATGCCGAGTACCATCGTCCATGGGCACGTCGAGGGCGTTGTCAATTGGCGCCAGTCTCCTGTGCAGCCGTCTCTCGGCGTGGTCGCGACGCCAGAACTCCTCGGAGGTGTGTATGGACGGGACGAATGGTCCCGAGCCCTCCGGGGTCCGGCTCGATTCTTGGAGCCTCTTCGTCTCGGTCAGGTATTCAAGGGTGAGCTTAGGAACCATCGCCCTAGGAGCCCTCGGTGCAGCAACCAGTTTCACAGGAGCGGGACCAGTTTGGGAACGGCTGATGCTGTTCTGTGCGGCAACGGCATTGTTCGGGATGGAAGGGTAGGCTGAGGTTCGCGTGGTGGGTATCGGGCGAGGTGGAGGGCCGCCAGGAGGAGGATGGTTCGTCTGGGCCTGGCCGTTTGGATTCAGGTCGGCATAGGTAACCCACTCGGGCTCTCCATTCCCCGGAGTGTAATTCGGGTTTCTCACCGGCGGAGCCATTGTGGTACAACTGAGTTGCAGCAAGGCCATCTGTCAGCGGGGGGCCAGTTGAATCAAGGCCAAAGAAGAGGTAGCTATGATTCCAGAATAAGGAATTGAGGGCAGACATTCAGGCCAAGGTTGTTTGACCATGTGTTGGGGGAATGGGTTGCCAATGCTGATGCTCTGTATAGTTATAGGACCCTGGGGACCACCATGGTTGCCGTAGCTATGTATGATAGAGAGGGGCTCGTGATTAATTGGTCGCAGGAGGGGCAGATGAAGGCAGTTGGAAGGTAGGTGGGTGCTGAATCAAGGGGAAGTGGACAAAAGAAGACTTACGATGGGTTTGCAGAGTACTTAAGATGGTAGTGAATCGATGGAGAAGATTAGTTATGGAGTGCTGATGGCCATCGGAGAACAAATTGCAATCGTAGGTTTGTTTGGAAGAAAGGCAAGAGTTGACGGTGGGCAACCTCCAGCTTGTGTCGAAGTATTTGTAGCCGCTATGGGCCCATGATACACAACACAGTCTGCATTTCACGTGTTCTGACAGACGCTAGCGTCCAAAGACCAAACAAATGAATGGGAAAATTCACCCACAACTAATTTGACAGGAACTAGCGCCTTGCTGGAATTGCATTCACTCAATAGGTGTGGGGAGATTCAAGGTGTGTCCTCCAGAGAGAAGCTCCACTAAGACAACGAGGGCAGTATAGCGAGCCCTGCCCAGGCAGCTGTTGAGTCGGGGCTTTGTAAACCTCCCACGTCCATCATCTGCAACCAGCCTCAAACTCCATCTGAGCTCGTCGTCTGGCGGCTGCTTGTTTCTGTCTTCGCCCGGTCCCGTCCAGCCTGCGTCCTCTCCCCGTCCCAAAGAGCCATCAAAAAGAAGACAAGTCTCTGCTGATATGGATCTAGATGGAGGTCCTCATTTGAGGCAGCTGCAATAAACCTCCACGAGATAGCAACTATTGGGGGTATTGTCTACCAAATGCTGCAATCAAAGGCCCAACCCAAGTTCTATAGTTTGTCAGATTGGGCACCAGTTGACATATCTGTTAGAGACTCGAGGACAAACAATCCATATCAGGCCGATCGCTCATCTAGATAGACCCTGACGATTCCGACAAGTACACTTCCCGGGCTTCTGCTGGAAAGACAATTGTTTACCTCTGCCCAAACTGTATCGTCTCCCTGCAATAACAAGAATCATCTGACGGAGGGACAACAGAAGTACGATGTTTGAATATCGAAAAGCTCCTCGTAGCATCGACTGATTGGGCTGCTGCCGTCAAAGCCAATGGACTGGTCTGGCTGCCCCTGCTGTTGCGCGTGGTAGATGCTGCGACCGACGCGCTTATAACGTGACTCGGCGTTGAGACACGCCCCAGACATCTGGCTTTTGGCTACGACCTATCGCCTTGGTGGATTGAAGATCATATACGAATGGGTCCTCAGGAAAGAGTCAAGTATCTGCGTCGTCTCGCTCGGGCCGAGAGGCTCAAGCTGGGCCCCGGTCCGCCTTCGGCTTGGGCCGATGCGACTCGAGCAGCAGCCCTTGGAGAATTGACAAAACGGCTTATCAAGTCTGAGTAGGATGCTATAGATGGCCACTTGAGGTTTAGAAGACATGGAGCCAAGCAGTCGAGCCACTCAGCTCTGCAGAAGTTGAGTCTCAAGCTTAGGTATTTGACTAACAAGCACCCGCAATCTACGACTCAACAACGGCCGCAACCCCGTCTCATAAAAAGAAAACTCATACTATTGCACAGATGCCAGGATCGGCAAGATATACAATGAATAAAAGTTTCTACACTAGAACATTTGGCAAGGGCTCGTCATGTACGCCGAGTCACCCCTGCCGGGGCAGCCCCTTGCAGGGCCCCTGGACGCCCTGGTCCGACACAGACGGTTTCACCAGGCTCGCTTCGACAGAGCTGGCCCTGAGCGCCCGGCTCCTTAAGAAAAACACCTGGATCTCTTTCTTGGCCCCAAGCCATCTCGTCCCGTCACCTTTCTTGGCCTCGCGTTACTGCGGCAAGGTCTCTCTTCTCATTCGGCTGCTCGTTGAACGACAGCCCAGCCAGGCCATCAATCATGTTCTGCCAAGACCGCCCGTGGGTGGCGGCGACCCTGATGGGGGCCCTGCTCGTCTTCGTCTGGGCCTCGCGGCTGCTGAGTGGCTTCGACGGGGTGGCGGTGTTGCTGTTCCCGCTGGAGGATGGACCGCCCGCGGTGGTGGTCGGCGGCGAATACGAAGACGAGGCGGAGAGGGCGTTCGTCCGACAGGCCATGGACGTCGAGTTCCCGGCGCCAATCGACTACAGCCCCATACGAGAGGTATGCACGAGGAGGCCGGACAACTTCAGGCCGGGCCTGCTCTTCACATGCGAGGGCCAGCACGGCGGGATCGGCATGCTGCGCAACCAGATCCTCAAGTGCGTGCGGTACGCCATCAACGGCGGCGGCGCGCTCGTGGTCCCCTCGATAGCCCTCCGCAACCCGACCGACCTGACAGACATCGAGACCACCAACGAGGTGCCCCTGGACTACCTGCTGGACCGCGACGCCTTCGTCAGGCACCTCTCCGAGGGCTGCCCGGGGCTCGAGATCTACCAGCGCGCGGAGGACTTCCCGGCCTACGCGCGCCGCCTGGACGTGGACCTGACCGGCGACCAGTTCGAGCCCAACCACCCGCGCGAGGGGCTGCTCTTCCCGCGCGAGTGGCGCCGCTTCCTCGACGAGTGGCTCGCGCGCGAGCACGGCGTGTCCGCCCCCAGCGCCGACGCCCCCGTGCACGTCCGCATGGGCCAGTCCTTCCTCGAGTACCCGGTGCGCGACGACGGCCCCGCCTTCGCGCGCGAGTTCGGCAAGGTCCTCTCGTTCCGCAACGACACGCGCGCGCTGGCCGCCAGGGTCCTCTGGGGCCTGAGGCGGCGCTTCGGGCTGCCCATCGACCCGGCCGCCGCGGTGACCCCGGGGGCCTTCTACGGCGCGCACCTGCGGCTCGAGCAGGACGCCATCTGGGCGTGGCCGCCCGAGGAGTGGAGGTACTCGCGGGTCGAGGAGCAGTTCCGCGAGCAGTTTGAGAACCTGGCGCGGACGGGGCTGCGCGTCGTGTACGTCGCGTCCGGCGACCGGTCGGTGGTGGACCTGTTTGCCGAGAGGCTGAGGGCGTCGGACCTGGTGCAGGGGGGCGTGGAGGTGGTGACCAAGTACGACCTGCTCCAGGGGCCCGACCGTGAGGAGCTCAAGCGCCTCACGTTCGACCAGCAGGCCCTGGTGGACTTTTTGATCATGTTCAAGGCGAGCGCGTTCATGGGCGTCGCCCACTCCAGCTTTCCGTGGAATGTGGCGCTGCGGAGGCACGAGATGAGCAGATATGCGGCTTTTGGCAATGAGGGCTCAGATCTGCTGAGGGACGAGTACAGCATTATCATGGGTATGCAAGCCGACTACCCACACGTCGACCCGTTCGAGTACGGCATATGGCCATAAGAGAGGTGGCCTTTTCACGAAATAGTTAATACACACAAAGCAATTTACTCATGTTATAATCCAATGCCAAAGTGTCTGCTGCCATGAAGAGATCCGGGAGAAAGAATAGTGGGGTTCGTAAGTGCCAGTGGCCCAGATTCTGGCTCCCGGGTCAAGAAAACCGGCCTAATTGAGCATATCGGCAGGCAAGACTGCCAGTGTGTTGGTCGGCACGCAGCAGCATCTCGGGCGGATGAGCAGGCTGCGCAGGGAGGGTTTCTTGTAGAGACGCCGTACAGAGCGAAGGGGCTACGAAAATGGCAGTCCCTGATCTTCGGTCCATATGAACATGCGGCCGGACGGCAAGGCCCCGTGGGCTTCAGCCACCTCTGCTGCTGATATCATCGGGTTCGAGGTCTTGCGAACTGTTGTCGATCTCTCTTGGTGCATCCCGGCTGTTTCCATGGGAATACGGGCTGAGAAAATACTTCAGGGAGCAGTTGCTTCCCCCAAGGACGCATTGTGTTGTCAGAGGACCAATGCCTTTTGGAACGAAACTAGACAATGTGAGAGGAGGAAATATAAGGGCGGTGCTAGGGGTCTTTATATTCGCAGCAGTGTTTGGCCAATGATCTTGTCAGAGATGTTTGTGCCCTGGACCGGCCAGGTGACCTGGGAGGCCCGTCATTGCTTGATCGTTTGGTTTGTTAGTGTAGGCGGTTAGGGCGAGCAACTCCCTGAGAAATCTCTTCTAAAGTTCATTGTAGCCTTGAAAGTACATTGCGGCTGATAAATCATTGACAAGGTCTCTAATTATCATCAAAAACACAGAGATTCCCTGACAAATCTACAACTTGCTCTGTGCCGGCGAGACTAGCTGGAGCTTCTCTTTCAGCGCTCCCTCGGCCTCCGCGCTGATCCTCCCGACAAGATCCTTGCACGTTGGAATGTCATGGATAAGACCAATGACCTGGCCAGCAGTCCAGACCTAATGGGCCGTATCAGTATGGATGCAATTTGGCATGTGGAGAATAGACACGGAGAAGAAGCACTTACACCGTAGTCCGGGTCACCATTGATAAATACCTGCCTGCCCCTCTGCCCGCTGACAAAAGGCGCAATCTCAGCAAACTCTCCCGTCTTGCTCTCCCGCTCGACCTTGAGCGCCTGCTCGGTGACCTTGTTCCTGTACAGGCGGGTGGTGTTGGTCCACCTGCGCAGGACGAGGGCGGTGTCCGTCTCGCTCGCCTTGACAATCTCCTTCTTGATGTTCTCGTGGATCGGGGCCTCGACCGTGCACATGAAGCGCGTGCCCATGTTGATGCCGCTCGCGCCGAGGCACAGCGCAGCCGCCAGCCCCTGGCCGTCGGCGAACCCCCCGGAGGCGATGAAGGGCACCTTGAGGGACTGCCGGGCCCGGCTGAGCAGGATGAAGTTTGTGATGTCTGATTCGCCGACGTGGCTGCGGTGTGCGTTAGCAAGGCGGCCTCCATCAAACCCGGTCTCGTACACAGCTCCGATGGTCGGGGACAGCGACATGAAAATTCCTGGAAGGGGTGGGAAAAAGGAGGGTGTAAAAGCAAGTGCCCGGGGCTTCTGGTGCATGCATGAGGCAGGTCGCATGCGAGCGGCCGGGCCGCACGGGATTTGTACGAGGCAGAAAAGGGCCGGAGGCTGGTGCTGGGCGACGTTGCGCAGCAGGGCGAGGCCGTCAGCCGCACCTCGCATGACGTGCGTCTGCCGTTTACGAATAGGGAAAGGAAACGAGAAACCGAAGAAGAAAAGAAAAACGACGGCGGCATGGCATGGCAAGCGCCACGTAGCAAGCCTAAATCACGGGGACAAAAGCATGACGGGGAGCGCATGCGGTGTACGTCGACCTACCCGGCACACTCGAAACCATCGATGCTGAGGAAGTCGACACCGAGCTTGACGGCGCTCTGTGCGTGTCTGATGGTTGCTGTGCGAGGTGTCACGGTGTCAGCACGTGTCGCACAAGCGACAAGGACTGCGTCCGGCCAGGAGGGTGGGACTCACTGCACTTGTGCAGCACGATACACCCAGCCTCCTTGAGCTTCCTGATGACGGGGCCGGGGCTGTTGCCGGCAGTCTCGACGATGCTGATGCCCTCGTCGATGATGGCCTGGGCATAGGCGCCGTAATCAGGCGGGTTCAGCGACGGCAGGAGGGTGATGTTGACGCCGAAGGGGTTCTTGGTCATTGTCCTGCACTTCTGGATCTCCTTGCGCAGGTCGGCTGGCGTTGGGAAGATGAGAGCCGTGATGATGCCCAGCCCGCCGGCGTTGGAGACGGCGCTGGCCAGCTCGGCGTACCCGACGTACTGGAACCACAGGTCCGGCGTCAGCACTTGATCGTGTGTCCATCGCGGTGAGGCCGCCCTCCGGGGGACCCCGGCCCCATCGGGACGCGACGATACGCCCTCTGTGTGACATGAGCCGGCCGGTGGGATGCACTGGAAGCGGCATGCCAAACGACAACTGGCAGGAGGCTCGGGACACGTACCATCATGCCGCCTTGCACGACGGGCACTGTGGTCACCGTCAGCCGTCTGTCTCGCCGTAGGACCCGCGACTCCTTGTGGGGCTGTCCCTCCCAAATAGCCTACTCACCTCGAATGCCTAGCCGGCGGGTGAGCTCAGTGTTCCACGGCATTGCTGCTGGTCTTGTCTGGGGACGAGAAAGAGCCGGGAGGAGAGCAAGTGTCACGAGGGCGATGTTGTTCTTGTTCCCCTGGAAGGTCTGGAAGTCTATCGGGGTATGAGGGCCGCGATTGCAGGTCTATGAAGGGAAGGAAGCTCAAAAGAGATGGGCGCTTCTAGTCTATGAGGGATCAAGGAGACGCCGTCTTTGTGGGAATAGGCGCAGTCGCCGGCGGACAACCTCGGGGCGGTCATCCGAGTGCGAGTCAAAGGAGCCGAGGTCCAAGCAGTGTGGAGAATGGGGCCCTCTTCCGTGAGCCCCTGACCCATGACTGAATCTGGGGTAGCCGGAGATGGCATCCCTGCTCAGCCGCCGACCTGAATCTACACAGTACATACATAGCACTCCGTATTGCACGGCACCTCCTGGCAGCTGAAAGCGACCCATCAGTCTGACGATAGCCAACTTGCCATGTAGTTCAGCATGATCTAGCAACGGCATGTCCACCTGGTTTCCAGCTCGCCATATAATTACAGAAACATGAAGTTGCCGGCAGCATGTATGCAGACCTCTCCCGGTTGGGCCGGTGGTAACTCCATGTCACACGGCAGCGCCGGACTGGGAACTTCTGGCTTCACGCCGTGACCGGTACGCATTCCATCGGTGGTATCTGCAAATCCTCGGTTCCACGGTCTGTTGTTAGGAGTAGCAATGTTGGGTATATCACGCACTGAGTGGCCCAGAGTCTCAGATGGTGTTTCCCTTTGCTAATGGGCTATTTGGGTTAGACACAACAAAGATATGGGTACACCAGCCCATGGGAATCGATCGCGGTTTATAATGCACCGCAGCATGGTCAGGCAGGCATTTGATATCAGCACATGATGTTCAGTTTGGGAGAGACCCATTTCGCCAGCCCGAAGCTATCGATGGCGACCCCTGCTGCCCCGTGGTCTGCACCAAGTAATAATATCCGCAGACCCTCTCACCACCACGTCATTTCACCTCGCTCATTTCACCTCGCGCATTTTCTGTCACGCCCCAGCCATCGACCCGTTTCTGCTGGCAATGCCCGTCGAACTGCGTCGGACCTGCCATGGAGAAATCTCTCGCCCGCACTGCCACATTTTCTCTTACGAGCCGATGGATCATGGTACAAGGGCCTCGCTCTGCAGTCCCACGTTGAACACGCCGTCCTCGGCCTGGCGTTGGAATCCTTCCAAGGGTTGCATGCCGTGTCTCAACGCCAGCCGGCAACACACCTTCTCGGTGATCCTTCGTGGCTACAACAACCTCACCAGACGGCCGTCCCATCGCTGGACCAGAATTCGCCTAAACAAGAGCTCACTCAACCCTTCCTCCACACTCACGTCTCACCCTCGCCCGTCCATGCGCCCTTCCGAGCAATCGGCCCAGCCAGCCGGTCCTTTGGCGTTACTTGACTGGCTACCTCACTGCCGCTGCCCGCGTGAGCAAGGACTCTACTGCTGTTCAGAGGCATCTGCCTGGCCCACAGAGGCCGCTATCGCTCCACCGCGAGGGATGAAATGAGCACGCCGACCTGACGGAGCCGTCTCAACGGCTAATGGCTTACATGCGCACGGCGTCTGCCCCAGCCCCTTCGGCATTCACTGGTCCACAGCCCTTCAACCCAGGAGGTCCGCCATGCGGAATGCCCTCGACGGATAGCCTTTGGTTGACGGGCGCCTTGGCTGTGTAGGAGTCTGCAGGCATTCGTTGAGTATTCGCCACTGTTGATCCGTCCATGGCTGATATTATCCTTCATGGACTACTCGACTCAGGATTCTGACAAGTCCACTGCACTGTCATTAGCCCTTATAAATCTGAGAAACAGCATAAATTGTCAGACTAACTCGACAGTCAAGGCTGATAGAATGGCCCAACAAGAGCAATCCGACGCCTAGGACGCGGGAGGGATGCCTTTGGCGCTGCCACGAAATATGTCACCATCAACACTGTTGTGCACGGCTGACCTGCCGGTTCAAATGACACAGTTGTGCCACGACCAGGCCAGCCGCCGGGATATCCGAAGGCGTTATCGGCATTCGTGCAACCAGCCATCGATGTCTACCAATTGGTCGTTGCATCTGACTCTGCTGCTGGTGGCAACATGGAGACATTGCACAATGCGGAAGTGATACAGCTTTTGCTTTTCCTTCTGCACCCGCAGCCGATGGCGATGAGCACCCAAAGAGCCGCGTCTCACACTTGACTCCATGTCTCGACGGCCCTTGAGCCACGACAGCCCTTCGAGCCATATCTTGCCTTTTGATCAACGGAAAAAGGAAAATACAAAGCCGTCCGATACTCGAAGGCCCCCAGAGCTTTAAACGACCCCCACGCACACCCTGGCCTTGTCGCAGTCTGCGATCAACATCAAGGAGCCTCGCGCTTCAACAGACTTGTCCGGCACGGGGCTGATGGAACAAGTGGTCTTTACGACTGGGCCAAGAGCAGGGCACAAGTCCGCGTGTGACATCCGCGGGTGGCCCCATCTCGTTCAGGCTGCCGACCAGGTAGATGCGAATCCTGGGTAAACCATCACCCCTACTGCCACCATGGACGTAGACAAATCAGCATGCGACACGACAAAATAGAGGATATACGGGTTCGACTGACCAAGATTTGTGACTGTGAGGCTGACTACAGCTGTATGAAGGCAGGGTGCTTGTGGCTATCCAAGGCAACCCGCAGCGCACTCCTGCATACAACATCGTCATGCCCCATTTGCAACACCAGTGTGCTCTCCCAAGCCAACAGCTGTTCCTTGGCACTCCTCTGGTCACGCGTCAGCCTAATGAGTAAAACGGAATGCCTGCAGTCGCCCAGTACACGCTGGCTCAGGCTGCATTGCCGTCCTGAGGAATTGGATCCGGTCTGGACCATGGGCTCAGCTTGAGGCAACTGTACCTGATCTTGCACTCGAATCGGCCCAGGAATACAATTGGTCCACGCCTGTGGGCATCATACCAGTCTGATCTCGATCATGAAGACCTAGCCCATCGGAGGCCAGAAGTAGGCGGGGTCCGTCCTCATAAGCCTCGCCAGTTGCATGTGACTTGCAACCACGTCTTTTAACACATCACGAACCGGTCTAGACAGGCCGCTTTCAGCGGCATATGGCATGCATACTTCAGGTGTCAAGCTCCCCTCCCAAAAAAACACAAGCACCGAATGAGCGTCCAGTCGGGTACGGCAACCGTCCTGAGGGTCGAAGGAGGGTGACATTAGCTGTCGTGCCTGGCATGCCAGCTGCAATTATGACAGATTTGGGCCTCCAGGCCCCCAGAGGGCGCCGTTTAGCCGTCCTTTGTCGCTCATGGCTTGGCCCAGGTCTCTGGGGCACTACGACGCGAGAGTATTGGGCCTTATTGGAGCGGAGCCTGAGATTGAATCAGACTTGGCATACATGATCGCCAGGGCGAGCAAACATCCCAATACCCGAGGACTACAGACGACAAGACCAATCCACGCAGGTTGTGGGAGCAACTGTGCCGGAGCTGCGGTCGACGGCACCGACTCCAGTCAGATGAGGGATGCCCGGTGTGGGAGGACGGCTGCCCGACACCCCTCAGTTCTACACCGGAGCGGCCTGGCTGGTTGTCAACGGATGCAGCAACCCCCTGCCCCGCCGCATGCAGGTGCCACACCCGCTTGAAGTCTCCCTGGCCGCATGATTTCTCACAGCTGTCTGTCCTGCCTGTCCCGCCTGCCCAGCCTGCGTCGTCTCCTTCGGGCGTATCTGAGGTGTCACAAGATGGATGCGAGTATCTCTTTGAACAGACCGCAGAGCCATTCTCGTCATTCTACATGACGCAGGATGAAGCAACAACACAATACGAATGGGCCCACGATAGTAAAGTGACCCAGTCGGTAATGAGGCGGTATGCCCTTACCTTGCTTTTGTATATATTTCCCATTTCATCCGGACCGGCCTAGTGTCGACTCCTGCCCCCAAAGACAGCCGTCACACACCATCAGACACAATTCACAGCGCTGCACCTCTCCTTCTTTAGTACCCCTCTCGTACCACCTCGCTCTTCTGCCGGACAACGGTACATCTATCCCGGGCATTTGCCCCCAGTGATGAGCTGTCGCTGATTCTCCTATTGTTGCTGGGGATTCAACTGCAGTACTTTACGGGCAAGGGTCTCCTAGTACTCCGTACGTGTCCACCTTCTCACGCATGCTTCTTGTGGAAAAGCAACGACGGCCTTTGACGGACTAGTCCTGGGCCTTTTTCTTCGCTCTCCCATCTCTGTCAGGCTTGGGTTGCCTGCATTAGCAAGTACCGGCCCCCAATCATGGGGACTGCCACGATGAGTGAATGCATTCGCCCGAAGCTACCAAGCTAATTCCCGGCCATCAGGCCGTCTACATGCAACGTCTCTTGCTCAAACAAGTCGACGCAGAGAGTCTACGTGACGACAGTACAATATCTTGTCACTGGTTTTTCTGCCACTTCATATCACAGCACACCTTGTCCCCCAATCACTCTGACCTGCCAGTAGGCCTGTAGCTCAAGGACGACTGTCCCGGGTATAAGAGATCGTGGCCTCCTCTCCCTTCAGTCACTTTATCGGGCCACAACTACTGCACCGACTTCATATCAACCTCCTCCCTTGCTTTGTGCTTTCTGGCGTTGATTCAGCCTACTATCTAAAAAATCATTTTGTCCTCCGGTATCATTTTCACTCCAACCGAACTGCACTTTTATCCGGTCTCTGCCGTAATAAAAGCAACACCACGCACCACATAACACACAACTACACGGCGCATCGCAACACAACGCAACGCTTCACAGGACAAAACTACACAGCACACCACAACATCATGTCTTCCTCACGACACAGCTCACGCACCCACAGCACCAGCAGTGCCGGCGAAAGTTGCGCCTGGCAGAGCAAGCTTGAAGGTTCGAACAACACCCTACGGTCTCCGTCTTCTAACCTGGCACTCACCCACTGAACCGTTCACCCTCACTCACGACAACGCCTCGTACCATATGCTAATACATTACTCGCAGATGCATGCCGCGAATATCAGATCGCCTCACCCTCGTTCCAAATCGTCTCAGACAGAAGAGGTAAGCCGCTCCCAAGGAACCACCCCATGGGACGAACTATCCAGCCACCCGTCCCCACGGAAGTGCGAAAGGGGGGGGCCAGCTAGGAAGATGAGATTATCAAGTATACTGACTCAAGATGGGGACAGGCGGTCGCACAGCCTGGTCAAGCCGCGTGACGGTCAACGGCGCGATCCACCAGGCCCGGTTCTGGTACGACGGCAAGAACCTCAACAACGCCAAGGAGGACGCCGCCGAGGTCGCGCTGAGCTTCATCTCCATGGCGGCGTCCCCCTCGGCGTCGAGGAGGTGGTAAGAACGCACACCACAAGCTCCCACCCCGTTCCCGGCGTGAAGGGGGGAAAAGGGGGGGGGTTGAGAAGGGGATGAGAGAGAGATAGAGAGAGAGGTGGCAAAAAGCGGGTGGAGGGCGGCGCGAAGCTGTTTGCTGGGGGGGGGGGGCGCAGCACCAACCACCGGCAGCAGGAGGCGATACACACTTTGTCAATCTCTCTACCTCTGACAAGCCACGGGTCGCAGGTCCCCAGTGCCCTCCTCGCCCTCTCTCTCTCGGTCTCTGTCACGCCGCAGCCTCCCTGTCTCTCTCTATCTCTCTCTCTCTCTCTGGCTTGGTCTGTATCTGTGGCAGCACAGCGTGGATCCACGACGCGTGGCGAAGGGGCCGGCACTTTTGTCTGTCCTGTCTGATCGCCGCCGCGACCACGGCTTCCAGGTCCTTCGACTGGCTGGCCCGCCTGTCTACCTGCAACAGCCTGATCGAACCTCGAGGGAGATTACTTGCCACCGGGCAGAGAATACGCCCTCCCATCTACCCACCACCTGGCCACCTGCCACTCGGGTCTGTCTGGGGACACTGGATTCTTGTGCTTGTACCACTGGGTTTTTTCGTCAGACATTGTTCTATTTTCTTTTTTCCCTATTTTTCTACACGTCTCTCCAGCACGTCACTTCCGGGGATGACCAACGCGCATCAGCCTCGCAATTTACTCCCACTGCCATCTTTCTCACCCCCCGGTCCACTCGGTTTCCTTGTGCGACTCGAGCTTGTACCATACTTGATACCGTCCGTCACCGCCATCGAGAGGGGGAGGGAGGGAAAAAATTGTGACGACAGCAGACAATAGCAAAATGGCGCTGCACGGCAAGGGAGAACAGGGCACTTGGGTCCTTTTGGCGTTGTATTCTAGCCAGTTATTCTTGCTTTTTTTGCTTCCTCGCTAATCTTATCATTTTCCCTGATATTCTTAGCTCATACTCTCTCTTTGCCCAGTGTCATCTAAAACCAGGGTCGGCTGAGCTAGGGGGGACCGCTCGCTTGATGACAGCTGCTTGCTGGGGTCACACAGAAGGACGATCAGGGTCGAGCATCCAAACAGAAGGGGAAAAGGAACTTGCCATGCACCTTCACAATAGAAATTGTCCGATGACGCCACGCGCGTGTGTTCTTGACAGCACATCATGCATACCCGTTTGATTCTTGGTTTTCTTTGTTTTTAAAAATTTTTTATGCGGATAAGCGTTTTCTTTTCCTTCAGAATATAGGGGCGACCCCATCCGGATGGGGAGTCCGGCCAGAGGGCAAGACATGCGGGAACAAGCGAGATTGAGGAAAAATAATCAGGTCAAGGATGCACTTGCTTGCTTATTTTCCTCCCTCTGGGCTGAGTCTAGACGGATGCACATCTAAAACTAACAGTGGGCAGAGTGAGTTGTCCGTGTGTCTGTGTGTTTGGATCTGTGCATGGGCTTAGATAGTCGAAATTGTTCTACGACAACAGGTTTGCGCCACGGCAACGGCACTTCCTCTCCGTCAAATCCTTGTTGACGGAAAGGGAGAAAGGCTGAAGACAGTAGTAACTGGGCGAGATAAAGAAAAGCAAGTCTGATTGCGAGAGGCCTGGCGCGAGGGATGATTTTCATATGGCGGCGTCCCTTGGCGGATGTCTTTTCTCCCCTCTCTTTCCATCACTGTGCTTGATCTTGGCACCGACATGTCGAGATCAGAACAAAGGAGACCAGTCTCGTAATAATGCCAATCAGATATTACATGTCTTTTGCCAGAAGACTTGTGACGTGCAATGTGGGGCATAGCAACTTTGCGAGATTGAAAAAAGCAAGTGTGTACAAAAGGTCACAATGTGTCCCCTACAGAATGACACATCAGGTACGGTCGATTGAGAATCGGGGTAGTCGTCCGGGCCTAGATCTGCGAAGAAGGGGACCATCAACCTCGATTGCGTTGAGAGCCGGTGAGCTGGTGCAGGTTGACGTACTCGAACATGCAGGCAGGACACTACGGTTGGGCCCGTCCCGTTGTGGCGAGATTTTGCTTCGCTTTGCTCCGCCTCCCTCTAATCGTGGGACGACGAAGACAGCAACAGCAGTTATCCGCAGCGGGTTCTCGACCCCGAGGCCAGCGGCCCCTGCAACGGAGTTGAACGAGATAAACCGGGTTGGCTTTCCCCCCTCCCAACGACCTGCAGCCACCTGGCTCTTACTGCAGATTGGCATGCAGCTGGTTCTGCGGCTAGCACTTGCTACGGGGCTGGTTGCATTGTGAAAATCAGATAGTTGAAGTCCAATGCCACCCTGACGGCTGCAGGACGTGCCCGTGGGGAAGGGTAGCCGACCCCTGTCTCAGCCATGGGTCATTGTACACCCTTAGCTGTATTGAGCGACACAGGATGGCGTCTTGAGGTCGGTCAATCGGGTACCAGGCAGACCGCCAGGCGGCGCTGTCAACCCTGCATAGGGCCATCGCTGGCGGCCAGGCCTAACAAGATTGCTCGCGGCTCGATCCGGGATGGGATACAACGGGGGAGACGCAAAAGCATGAGAAAGCCTGTGGTTTTTAAGCCTCTCTCTCTCTCTCTCTGGGGGCTGTCCCCCCCTGCTTCCCCATATTGGGTCCAGTGATCACAAGCGATGTCGATCCACTGAGGCAGCGACCAGGGAGGAGTGATCGATGGCCGCGGATGCAGTGTCGCGCATGCCAATATCGGGCTTGAGTGCTGACTGCGCTGCAGCCTGTTGCATGCCAAACCACCACGTGGGCCGGGACAACGGGGCAATTTAGCCGAGCGAGACATCATGTCATCGCTTCACATCCATGACATGAGCTGTGGAGCTGAGGGGCGTCTCACGTTGAGACCTAATCGAAGCGTCGTCCGTCTCGGCGAGGGGGAACAGCGCTGATGGGCGTTCAATTGGGTTCCATCGAAGCCGTCCGATGCAATGCAATGAAGTCGCAACGAGGTCCAGCCCTCGGCGGTGTTGCTGCTGACCGGTGAACGGGGTGGGACATAGATGGGGTTACGTTGACGGCCCGGAATACGACATTGTCAATTCATGGTAAGATCGTCAACGCGCAGCCGCTGAGAACGCGGAAAAAATGGACATGATGCCGTCCGTTGGTGGTCATTTGGGGCTGGTCATTGCTGGCTGTGGTGTTGCAGGGTGAGACAGAACGTATGATCTGAAGTTGCAATTTCAGAAACAAGGCAGACGGTGAGTCTAGGTCCCGAGAAGTAGAGGGCCATAATTTGGTATAATGAAGCATCTGCATGGACAGGATAAAAGAAAGAAAGTAGGGATCAGTTTGCGAGGAGCAGCAGCAGAAGGGTTCGGTCCTTTACAGGTAGGAAGAAGCTCTCGGGGGAGATGCCGTGGATGTGCAGGGTGGAGGGGGGATGAGCTCTGGGTAATTATGTAAGCACCGAGTTGCCTGCCGGGCATCCCAATGGTTTTTCGTGATGGCTTCGGCCGCGCATCACTGCCCATCTGCTTGCTGCCCACGCCTTGCGATTGGTTCCACCAGCAGCCAGCCGTACCTCACAATGCCACCGACCTCGAATCTATGGGGCGCATGCCGCTCCCTCGCCATCCGATCAAGACGCCCAGCATACCAATCCCAGCGACCTGCAATCGCGGCCGTCGCACGCCAGCTCTCTACTGACCCAACTGCGCCGGGCTCGACCGGCATCCCCAACATACCTGGTACCACCGGCCAGCCCCAGCCGCCACCATCGGGCGCAGTCAGGGAGGAGGATGTGCACATGCGGGAGCAGACACCACAGGAGGTGGCCCTTTCGCAGCTGGAGCTTACAGCGCTCGGCCTGAACCCCTTCGACAAGCGCCTCAGCGGGCTCAAGTTCGGGGAGCCCGAGATACCCCAGGGCAAGCTGCACGAAACGAAATTCCACATCAAGCACCGCTACGACGAGGGAATAACACAGCTCACCAAGCTGCTCATGCGTGATGGGAAGCTGAGCAAGGCGCAGAGGGTCAGTGGCTCCTACTCTTCTGGGCCCTATCACGACGGACGAGCTACGGCAGTGGGACTGGGCACAGACGAGTCATGGGCGTCAGCATAGCTAACCGTTGCCACAGGACATGGCCATGATCCTCAATTTCCTCCGAACATCCCCAGCGCCAAAGATAAACCCACAGCGGCCACTGCTGCCCGGCTCGCCACCACCCGAGCACCTGCCCCTGAACCCGAGCCTCTACCTGTTGCTGGCGGTGGACTCGGTGGCGCCGCTGATCCGGATCCGCGGGTTTACCGGCCTGGCAGGCGGTGGCAAGGCCCTTGAGGTGCCGGTGCCCGTCTCGAGGCGGGCGCGGCGGCGGACGGCGTTCATGTGGATCATGGACGTGGTTGAGAAGAAGCCATCCATGGGGTCCGGCAAGAGGATGCTGGCGCACCGGATCGGCGAGGAGATTGTTGCGGTGGTCGAGGGCAGGAGCTCGGTGTGGGACAAGAGGAACCAGCTGCACAAGTCGGGCACGAGTGCCCGTGCGAACCTGAACTCCCCGGCCTTGATGAAGAGGAGGATCGGCTAGAAAATGAATGGCTTTCTTCCATCGAGCACATGGAATGTGCACTGGCTCTCCCTTGCGGTTTGCCTGCCTGCTGCCTGTCGTGCGCTGATGTTGATGTGTGCGTGCCGACTTGGCCAAGTGGGTCGTGTGTTGAATTGATGGTGGCTGACTGAGCCCCCTGGTGGTACATGTTACTGTAAACTTACTCCGTCCACTACACATCTAGTGGCTAAAACGGCTATGGCAAACAAAGCAGTGTTTGTGCATTTCCATCCAGCGTCCAAGGCTACCAGACGACTGCTTCTCTTGGCCTGCATAGGCTACTCTGGTGACTGCTAGAGAAGTCAGAAACATTTCCGCAAAATGACTCTCAGCTCAGCTACTATCCCGTCAGTGAGAGGCGCCCCGGCACTTCTGTAATTTTACTACAACTCCTTCAAAGGGCTATATGCTTGGTATGAATTAGAAGCTATATGCATCGTAAAAGGACTACGATGTTTCGCTATAATCTATACAAACACAACCCACACTATAGACAAGTCATCAGACCGTCCCCCAAAGTACTTTAGCGAACCCACTTGGATGTTTTAGCGTCCTCAAAACTCCAATCCTACTCTAAAATAAAAGTATGTCGTTTATTTTTAAAAACCAAAATAGTACCAGGTTGAGCTTCAAGCAATGCTCGGCGGGACCTACTGGACCTGTTCGCCCTCGCCCCGTCCGGCCCTCTCTTTCTAGTTGCAGGCCTAGGGGTGCTGGGTGCTTCTTGAAGGTTCCCGGCGCCAAGGCTGCTTATCATTGTTGTACGCCGTCCATTTGATTATGTACGAATCTCCGTATTCCAAGTTAAGTACCGAGGGTCCATGTTTGTTTCTTATACATCCACTGGGATACTAATGTTGTTGCGGCTTAGGAGTGGAACTTAAAGAACACCAACAATCCACTGATGCAGCATGAACTACCGAATTTGGGAAAGGGCAGATTACAAGGTTTATGATTTATAGATCATGAAAGTTAAGTCTCTCGATAGCCAAAAACGTAATTTTTGTTGTCGTGTGATGCAGCGGCTTCCACAACCTTCCAGGATATTTTCGTCATCGGCAATCATCCAAGTCACGTTGCCCACAGAGAAATGCAGTAACTGCTCTATCAGACTGGCAGATATCAAGAGAGACAAAAGAAAGGTACGTTACGTATAGTGCTGAGAACCGGGACGACGCAAGCACTACTGATAGGCTTCCGAATCTATCTCCGGAGTCTTCGGAAGAGGCTTCAAGTTGAGTGATTTGACGAGTTTCGTCCAATTGTCTGTACAACCACTATCTTTCGGACAATCGAGGATGAGGTTTGAGTGGACCGAAATCGCTTTCCCAACTATAAGAAGGTGAGGCGACAATTTGAACTCGAGGATGCTGTCCACCCAGACGAGCGGGATGCGCTGAGGGTTTTTGCCGATGCTGAGCTTCCATCATTCCGTTGCCCTACGTTCGAAGAGCCTCGCCAAGGCTTCATCCATCCTGCTGGTAACTTTATCCAGCAAGCTTTTCCTTCCTTATTGGACTGAAGCTATCTTGTGTGTCCAGGCCTGGCATCTACAGAAAGCTGATCTCATCTGCTATCTCTAGTTCTCATCATATTGCACGCCAAAAAACAGTACCATGTACAGGTGGTGGTCTCGAAACGGCGATGCTGAGGCCACGACATCGCGCGGCCCACTGCCCTCCGCCTGTAAAGCAGCGCTGAAAGAGAGACCGCCCAGTCTGCGGACGACAGGCTTCGCCGAACAGAAGTCGACCTGGTGGAAGGAGGCAGTTGTCTATCAAATATTTGTCCCCAGCTTCAAGGACGCCAATGGCGACGGATATGGTGATTTGAGAGGAGTGTCTCAAAAGCTCGAATACTTGGTTGACCTGGGCGTCAACATTATCTGGCTGTCGCCCATATTCGATTCTCCCATGCACGATATGGGGTAAGTAATGCACCTCCGAGGACGTTGTCGTGAAATGAATTAACAAAGAATCGTTTTCCAGGTATGATATCTGTGACTACTACAAGATCAACCCCTTACTCGGCGACATGGAAGATTTCGACAACCTGCTTGAACAAGCGCACGCAAGAGGCCTGAAGGTTATCCTTGATATCGCCCTGAATCATACCTCCAGCGAGCATGTCTGGTTCAAAAAGTCGGTCGCCGCCCAGAAGGGCGAGGCCAATGACTTCAAGGACTTTTACATCTGGGGTGACCCCATCGTCGACGACGACGGATACAAGCGGGCACCAAGCAACTGGGAGAGCGTCTTCGAAGGCTGCCAGTGGGAGTATGTACCTGACACAAGCAAATACTACCTTCACGTGTTCGGAAGGGCGCAGCCGGATCTCAACTGGGAAAACCCGGCCGTTCGGAAGAAGCTATGGAAGGTACTCCGGTTCTGGTTGGACAAGAAAGTTGACGGCTTTCGTTTGGACGCCATCAACTGCGTGTCGAAGGTGCACAACCAAGACTTGTGCGCAGCGCGTCCCGGACAGCCAACTGTCTCTGGTTGGCCTGATGCTCCGATTTATAACCCAGGCAGGTTCGAGCAGAAGGCCAACGAGATGTTTGCAAACGGGTATTTTATGTTCTTTTCTTCTATTTTCCCCTCACTCGGAGTTACTGAATCCTTACTTTTGTTTTGCTTATCTGTGTTTCTACGAGAAGTATCCTTCTATCTCCTTCAGCTGACATTGTGACGTACTCTAGGCCCAGAGCCCACGAATACCTCCATGAGATGCACGAAGAAGTCTTTGCTCACTATGATGCGTTGTCTCTTGGCGAGATGTCGTGCGGTATCACTCCGGACGTTGGTCTGAACTTTATTCCCAGCGATCCAACCAGGAAGCAGCTCGACCTCGTCTTGCATTTCGAGCACGTCGAGCTTGATTCCGACGACGGGGATAAGTGGGTACTAAAAGACTGGGAGCTTCCAGAACTCAAGGCTTGCATGAGCAAGTGGCAGACGCGCATGCAAGAGGCGCACGGCTGGGACACCATCTGGATGGAGAATCACGACCAGCCACGGGGCCTGAGCCGGTTCTGCAGCAAGGCGAAGGCCGTTCGGGAGCACGCCGCCAAGCTCCTCGCCCTGTGGCTCTTTACGCTACAGGGAACTGTCCTCATGTTCCAAGGGCAGGAGCTCGGCATGACGAATCCGGAGGAGTTTTCAGAAGATATGATCCGGGACATTGAGACGCGCATCTACTGGAACGCGGCCCACGCGGCTTTGAAGCATGGCGAAGGCACCTACAAACTGGAGATGGCCAAGAAAGCAATCACGTCCAAGGGCAGGGAAGCGTCTCGCATCCCTATTCCGGTAATAGCCCCTTACTTCTGATGTTGCTCCTGTTGCTGACTTGGGCCTTTGCTCAAAGTGGAACTGCGACCATGCGACCTCTGGCGGCTTCACCGTCACCCAGGCCAAGCCGTGGCTCCCTATACACCCGGACTTTCACGAATTCTCCGTCGAGTCCCAGCGTTGGAACCAGGCGTCTGTTTGGACGTTTTACCACAACTTGATAAGCCTGCGAAAGCAGCACACGGCACTTGTAAGTCCGCCTTGCCTTTTATGGTTGGTCAAAGGCTGTGGCCACGGGGATCACCTGAAGGAAATGCGATGATAACGACATGAGCCTGGCAGATCTATGGCGCATACCAGCTCGTCGATGAGCAACATCCATCCATCTATGCTTATACTCGTGCAGACTGCGGGGAGCTCTACTTGATCGCTCTCAACTTCAGTGACGGATATGTTGATTGGCAAATGCCCCAGACGCTCAGCGGTGCATGGTCCGTTGTCGTGTCTAATTCTAGCCGCGTAATGTCCGGTGAAGAGTTGGTGAGGGCAAAATTGGAACTAGGGCCTTTTGACGGAGTCGCACTCAGGCGGGCAAGTGGGAAAACCGCGACATTCGGATGAGGCTGTGGGTCAGAGATTGGCTATTCAAAGAATTTTATGAAGTGGTGCCTAATTATTCGGTCGAGTCTTTGTCCTTCGCCGAGATGTACCGCGTCAGCAAATGGCTAATGGATATGTAGACTGAAGTAGAACTGGGAAGATGTTCTAAAAATTCTGTACGTTTGTGAGGAACAAAGGCGAGGCTATAGGGCATCGGACACCCCTCGTGACACCATAGAACCGACGCACCTCTCCTCCATGCCACCGTGGAATGGTACTGGCTACGGGAACGGCCGCGGCCAATAGTCTTGTACATATCAACGCGATTTCCCCATCGGATTCTCTGAATGTTTCGCGAGTTTCTATATCGACTAGGGCTTTTCCTTTCCTGAAGTCCCCCATTGAAGAGGGCAGAAGGGTCCGAGGGAATATTCCAGATGAGGGCAATGCAGCAAACACCGTTCAACTAAAATGTGAACTGCCGAGCACGTCTCGAACTATGAACAGGTAGTGACAGTGATATGCCAATCAATAATTAGGTTCTTAAGAATATAGTATCGCATACCTAACAGTATATAGCGTCGACATTGTCGAAGTAACTCGCAGAAGATGAGTTGATGGTCCAGCGATCAACCCGTCGGACATGATGTGGGGCTGCTATTGCCCTCCAGGCCCTCCAAGGCCGTATCTGGAAGTCAAGTCAAGTCGGCCATAATCAAATAGTTGGATTGCTCTGAGCCTAATACCTCGTGTCAGAGCGGAGCACACTGTCCATCCTCAGACTGAGTGCAGCTGCGTGCCCGGCACCACCCTGCCACGCGCGACGCCAGGCATCAGCCAAGTAATTCAATAGGCGCCTCACAGTTCTCTCTGATTGCCATCAAAAGCTAAATTTCCATACGATATTTCTTTTTCGTGTGCTGGCGGACCACATGCCGTCACTGAGCGGGAATGACGGGAAATGACGAAAATGAAGGCCGTGAAGCTTCGCAGAAGCTGCTGCATCGCTCTCTCTGAATTGACGTGGAATTGAAGAAATATGGCTGAACATGACATGGTTTCAGATTATGATCATAGCCATCACATTATGAAGCAGAAAGTCGTATTTGCGGAGCAGAATGGCCGCCTAGCAGTGCACGGAGTAGAACAGCCGTGTAGCAACGGGCGGTCTTCGAGCACCTACCTAGGAAGTAGGTACCTAGCTTGAAGACCACAGTATCTAACTGGTAGCTACTGAAATCCATGCCGGCATCACTTGGTTGCTTGGATGACGTGGATTGTCGCAAGCTTGAATTATGGTGATAGAGCACAAGGTTTGTAAGAATAATGACCATACAATAATTGCATCATGTACCCAGCACACCAAGCAGATCGGACCCCATCACATGGGCTTTGGTATTTATTAATTCGCAACTGTGGCCGAAGTGAGCGGTCTAACTTGAACAAAATGGCTAATATCTCATGCCATAGTACATTACTAAGATCCGCCCAAGCGAACATTCGAAGATTGTTAAGCACTCCTACCGGCACTGTATCACAATTCCGCCGCTTGGAGGCTGGCGCGAGGAGTTTGAGGGGCGGGTTGACGCAGCACGTTGTGAAAAGAGAACTCCATCACAAGACCGTCAGCAAGTTAGAACTTACAGCTCCTCCTGTTCATAATAGTCTCATCCCAACTGCTCGAACTTGGCGGCTCTGGCAAGTCTGACCATCAACCCCAAAGCTCATCACACGTGACCTGACTTGGAGCGCTCTTGGATCTCTAGCTCTCGCCACACTCATTTCGCCGAAATGCATGACTGCCGCTTGAAGTCAGATAGACGATGGTGGAAAGAAGTGGTCATATACCAGGTCTGGAGTGGTCCTTTTCTCTTCGTTCTGAAAATTCGTACTGACAATTCTACTAGATATACCCTGCCTCCTTCAAGGACACCGATGGTGATGGATTCGGAAACATTGCCGGAATCACGGAAAAGCTGGACTACCTCAAGGAGCTCGGCAGTAAATAAATCCTTGGGTAGTGCATTTCGGGAATGATATCTCTAACAATTTACTTTTACAGTTGATGTTCTATGGCTTTCTCCGAGTATATACCTCCATAACTTGAACACATCCCCACATTCCCCCTTGTGATGACATCGGCCTGATACTTGAGAATCAGTTTACGAAAGCCCACAGAAGGATATGGGATATGACATTGTGCGTCGGCTTGTAACTGTAGTGAAATAGAAGCTTACTAACCAGGTTTTAGTCTAATTATTACGACATCTATCCTCGGTTTGGTACAATGGAGGACGTCGACCGTCTGATCGCCGAGCTCAAGCGACGAGATATGAAGCTCGTCATGGATCTCGTCGTTAACCACACGTCTACTGAGGTCAGGACCGGCACCCTTGCTATCATGCTGCAATGAATCAGGCCGATTGACGAAAGTTCTCATGATATAGCACCCTTGGTTCCTTGATTCGGCTTCTTCGACGACCAGTCCACAGCGAGACTGGTACATCTGGCGAAAGCCAAGATACGATGGAAATGGAAATCGACAGGAACCGAACAACTGGGCAGGCCTCCTCGACGATAAGCGTTCAGCTTGGACTTACCACCCAGAAACAGACGAGTACTATCTCTCCCTTTTCACTCCGTGGCAGGCGGACCTAAACTGGGAGAACCCACGTGTTCGAAGCGAGGTGCACGAGATTGCCAGGTTCTGGCTCGAAAAGGGAGCGTCTGGTTTCCGGATGGATGTTATCAACCTCATCTCCAAGGACCAGAGGTTCCCCGACGCGCCAATTGTGCATCCGGACAGGAAATACCAGCCGGGCGACAAATACTACGCCAACGGAGCGCGGCTTGCCGAGTACCTCCAGGAGATGAGACGAAGAGTCCTCTCCAAATACGACGTGCTCACGGTGGGAGAGATGCCGTTCCTGGAGGACAACGAACAGCGGCTTGCAATGGTCAAGGCGGAAGAAGGGTGCCTGAACATGATCTTCACGTTCGAGACGATGGGACTCGACATGGTGCCGGAGGAGGGGCGATTCAGCTGGAGGCAGTGGTCCATTCCCGAGCTGAGGAAGGTGATTGAGAAATCGCAGGCCCTGACCACTCATGAGGGGTGGGCGACGCTGTTCCTTGAGAATCATGACCAGCCTCGCTCCGTGTCGCGGTGGTGCGACGACTCGGAATCGCACCGCGCTGCCGGCGTCAAACTCCTCTGCATGGCGCAGGCCACTCGCACCGGCACCTTGTACATATACCAGGGCCAAGAGCTGGGCATGCGCAACATACCGCCTCATTGGGGCCCTGAGGAGTACAAGGATGTTGAGTCCGTCGCCTACTGGAACCAGTGAGTGCCTGCAGAATCCACGGCCCAAAGCTTACTACTGACCACCCTGCTTGTGTGCAGCGTGTCCTCGAAATATCCAGAGGGATCTCCAGAACGCAAGAAAGCGATGGATCTCCTGCGGCGCAAGGCGCGCGACAACACCAGGACGCCGTTCCAGTGGGACGCGACCTCGAACGGCGGGTTCTGCCCCGCGGGCGTCAAGCCGTGGATGCGCGTCAACGATGACTATCCCGTCGTTAACGCCGCTGCACAGGCGTCCGCGGGCAAGGCGAACGACCGGACCGCCATCGTACCGCCGTACCGCTTCTACCAGCGGGCCCTCGAGATCCGCAGGCAGAACGCCGACCTGTTCATTTACGGCGAGTTCCGGCTCATCGAGGACGTGCCCCCATCTGTGTTTGCATTCAAGAAGACCTGCGCGTCGTGCGCCGAGGACGTTTCCATCACCATCCTGAACTTCTGTGCCAAGGAGGTCGAGTTCTCGATCCCTGCGGAATTTCTGGTCCAGTCCTGGGTGTTGGGGAGCTACGATTCTATTTCGATGGAGAAGCCGAAGGAGGGGACTCTTCTGCTACTCCCCTGGGAGGGCCTAGTTGGCTTGTGCAAAGTGAGGTAGGGGACACGGAGAAACCTTTACATGGCCGCGCTTAGCTTCTCGAAGATGACTTAAGGAGCCTTTGCAACCACGTGGAGGATAACCTAGATAGTCATACTCGCGGCAACGCCTTCTGACAGCGCCTGGCCTCGCCCCAGGCCTGAAAGCACGAGCGAGTTCTTGCCAACACATAGAAAAACCCCATTAGCCTAGCCCCTCGCCATAAAGCTGTTGATTTCGCGCCGCTGAGACCAGCCACACTGTTTCTATGCCTGAATGTGATGTGTGCCCGGCTCTGAGATCATATCCATTACCAAGCCACGCAGACATTCGCCATTCTTATACCGTGACGGGGACGGGGCTACTAAGTAGATAAGCTATGTTGATCTGCCCTTTAGGGGGCGGGAAGGAATACAGTAAGATTGCTGATGCTCGCTGGAAGTTGGGGATAACAGGTGCGGCATCTTTATATTGAGGTATGTCTGCTCACCAAGCATTCAGAGACTGTCACTGCTTGGCAATGAAGTCACATCGGTCAGCTGCAAGTGTGCTGGGTGGCCTCATGGAGTGACTACAGGTCTTTCAGTGTCGTGCTGGCCATGCGGTATCCTCCACCTTAACCTCTATGTCGACGGTATCCTAGGCGCTACAAGGTTCCAAATTGCTCTTGAGGTCCATTAGGGCGGGCTAAGGGGATGCGCGGGATAGCGGCTCAGTGGCGCGAGACTTGGCTTCTGCCCGTGTCATCCTGTCCAGGTTCAACATTGTGGCTTGGGCTTACTAGCTCATCATTACTATTGGAGTCGTCGAGGGCACCGTTTGGACTCTGTTCCAATGTAGAGACCTTGCCCGGCCCTAGTTGTGAGGGGCGGGCGTACAGGAAGGCTGGGTGCATCGAACCTCTTAGATAATATTCATATTGGGTTTATAATCCAGGTAGCTATATATGGTACGTGTGTGCCCATATGGATGGCTGTGTAGGTGTGTAGGTTTGTGCTAATGCTAGGTAGTGATAAAGATTGGCTATGGCGTATCCTCCATTTCTCGCTCCACCAGTCAGGGACAGGGATGATGAAGGACGGAGGAAATCTACCCTAATAATAAGTGTTGATATGGCGGGGTAGGTAGGTATACACAGTATGTAGATCATCACATGCACTACTTGACTACGTAAGTATGTAGGTAGTATGAACATACATCCCGACATTGTGGGGCCGGCGCTTAAAAGGCCCAGACCCGGAAGACTCAAAAGAATGGCGGGAGAGGCTGAGTGAGATCCAGTTTGCCCCATCTGCCATGCCTGTTTGAGATCACCCAAGTACCCGACTGCCAAGTGCTATGTAGGTCCTGGCTCGTGATACGTTGGGGCGGATGCTATGCAAGTGTTGAACGTGGATAGTGGGATAGAGAAGGATAGGAACAGGGAGAACAAGAAGGCTCATGATGCTGCCCAAGGGCCCATCAGAGGCCCGAGCTTGTATTTTCATTTCCCACAGCTGCCCAAGCGGAGTATTGGCGAAGATACCTGGCATATAGGCAGGATATCTTCGGCAGAGTACTCCGCAGATGATTTCAAAACGAGGTGCCACATGGTGAGCACTGATCATTGCTGCCCCCTAGCGGCCCCGGCTAAGTTTGGAGCCTACCCGGGTGCCTACACCAAATTACCTAGGTATAATAAAGAACGAAGCAAGCTAACGGGGGACGAACAAACAATTCAGTCCTCTCATGTGAGTGTATCTGGGAAGACAATCTATCCATCGGGGGCGGGCCAAGACCCAAAGGCAAAAAAAGAAAGAAAAAAAAGCCACCGAAAGTTTACATCATCTCAGCCCACCCCGCCCACCAGCACGGGCGCAGCAGAAACACCACACGAGGAGCTTCCCCTCCTTTTGGTCGATCGTCGACAGCGCCAAAAGACTTGGCACTAGACCAGGTCAGGCCTGGCAGCCTGGCAGCACACCCACCTTCTTCCACACCGTCTCCCGTCTCCCGTCTACACTACACTGCATTCGAGCAAGCTCACACACCCTCACCCTCACACACGCACCACGTCCACGGCCGGCATCACCCTGAGCTTGGCGACCACTTTCTCCTTCTCTTGGCAAGCAGACCGGGCCACCCTCTGCTCAGCCATGACCTGAAGGAACACCACACTCCTCTGTCGTCCGTCGTCCCTCCCCCTCCCTCTCTTGTCCCTTCCCTTGGCACACGATGCTGTTGCATCTCCTCCCTTGCCTCAAGACAACCTGCACGCAACCACGCCCGCAGATTATCCCGCGTTAGGCTCGAACCTACCACCTGCCCTGCCCTGGCCTTGTCGAGTCACCAAGTAGCACCTGCCACACGTCTCGGTCGCGCATCACCGGCCAGCCTCTTGCGCGACAACATAAATCTTGGCGTCCACCTGCCGTTGGGCCACTCTTCCCGCGTCCTCTCCTCTCGACGTCCAACTCGTAACCCCGTCTCGACTGCTTGTCCCACCCCATCACTATCGGATCATCACTATCGGATCGAAAGCACCGGGTGCCCGTGACTCAACATGTCTCATCCCCGCAAAGTTATGTCCATGGAGGCGGCCCTCGAGGAGGAGAGGCGCGAGGTCGAGGCCCTCATCGCGGCTAGGAACCGTCGCCCACCCAGCGCCCTGAGCGGAGTTCGCTCCTCGTCCCCCTTCACGCCTAGGTCGCCCGTCAGGAGCATGCTAGATATAGGTGAATACGACGCCCCTTCCCTCTCCTTCCTTGCAACACCAGCGTCGTCAGTACTTGCCCTGTGGTATTAACAAATCGTCGACAAGGTCCTACGAAAAGTATGCTAGATGTCGACGGCCCGCCCGCTGCCCCCAAAAGAAGCATGCTCGATATGGACAGCCCCCCAGCCTCTGCCTCGTCAGGCAAGCAGGTCTTCAGCACCCCATCCTCGCCTGTCCTGCCCTCCAACCAGCTTTCCCGCGCCTCCAACTTATCCCACCCCAGGCACATGTCCGACGTTGCCGCAAGGCCTGTCGGCTTTGGCCCGCGATCAGCTGGCAACCGCGACCTTACCTCCGAGTATCAGTTCTCCGACATCATCACGAGCAACACCGGCCACGCCGCCATGCCAAAACGGGTCTCGCAGGGGAACAAGAAGCCGGCCCAGCCCACCCCTTCCGCAATGTCCCACCTTGTGCGCGGTGGCGATGTCAGCAGGATCCCACTCCCGGGCGACTCCAGGGGCCGCCACTCCATCGCTGGGCCTGGCATGCGTATTGGGAGCAAGTCGCGATCGCCTCACTCCCGACTCGGCATACGGTCAAGCTCACCTGCCGCCAACTTGCTGTCTGGCAGGCACCTTAGTCCGGCAGGGAGGGCCTTCGTGGAGGAGACGTACGGCGTGGACATGAGCAACGCCTACCGTAGGCTCTCGGACGCGAACCTCCTCCGGTCAGGCGGGACTCTTGCCGAGATTGGGCGCAAGAAGAAGAGCGAGGACAACCCGGACGGCGGAAGGCTAGCCAAGGATTATCTCACTCCCGACGGTGACGACCTGTACGACGATAGTAGCGACGACCAGGACGATTCGAACGCCGATGAGGGGGAGCGCGGCCGCAAGGCAGCCAGAAGCTTCGACGGGCTGTCGACTGACTCTGGCAAGGCAGGGACCGACAAGGACAGGACAGCGCGGAGCTTGCTGGCAGCTGCCGAGCAAGAACGCATCGAGGTCTCCAAGAACCCTCGCGTCAAGTACCAGTACAGGTCACTCCTGGACGAACCCCAAATCACGGTTACAGGGCCTGCCGGCCACGCAGAGAAGACAAAGCATTCCAAGGGGTCTTCGGTACACCCTGCGACCAGCTTCGACGATGGCCCGCCCTCCGGCGCCAGGACGCCCATGGACTCTGATACAGAGGCTGACCTCACTGATATCAGGCGGGCCCAAAAGCTTTCGCTTTTCCAGACACCCATCAAGGACACGCCGAATGCTGCCCGTGCGGTGCGCATCATCTACCGTGGTGACTGGCGCAAGGTCGTCCAGGAAGCCAAGGAGGAACAGAGAACCCTTCGCAAGTACATTGTTGCATCTGATCTCAGCGACGAGGCAACGCATGCCCTCGAGTGGGCCGTCGGCACCGTCCTCCGAGATGGCGACACCATGATCTGCCTCTACTGCGTCGACGAAGAGGCTGGCATTGCTCCAGCTGATGACGCCAAGTCCGTCAGAGACCAAGGCGCCGCACTGAACGTGGTGGCCGACACCAAGGCCTCTGTCACGCCTAGTGGAAGCTCCGTGGACCTGCACAAAGCCGACCGGAGCTCGGAATCCCTGGCAACGCCAGTCAAGTCGAAAGCCGATGAAGAGCGACACAGGGCCGTGCAGGATATCACAGACAGGGTCGAGAAGCTTCTTCGTAAGACGAAGCTGCAGGTCCGCGTCATCGTCGAGGTCTTGCACTGCAAGAACCCGAAGCACCAGATCCTGGAGATAATCGATGTGGTCAACCCGACTCTTGTTGTCCTGGGCAGTCGGGGCCAGAGCGCACTGAAGGGGTAAGTGCAACCCCCCCCCCCCCCCCCCAAAAGAAAGAAAAAAAAAAGAAAAGAAGAAAAGAAAAAAAAAAGAGCCCTCTTGCAAACAGGAAGTAGCTAACAACACTTGCAGGGTTATTCTTGGCTCGTTTTCTAACTATCTAGTGACCAAGAGCTCCGTCCCTGTCATGGTCGCTCGGAAGAAGCTCCGGAAGCAATCCAAGTATAAGAAGCTCTCGATGATGACGCAAGTCAACAACATCAACAGCCCAATGGCAAGAACACTCGCGAACGCAAAAGTCGACTAGAGGTCGCAGCCTGCAGAACTCTACCTCAGGGGAGGCACGGGGCGCTCCAAGCGTCTTGGACGGTCCTTGAAGGAGCTCGGACGCCGCTTGAGAAGGAACAACGGTGTCGAGATCCTAAACCAGAATCAGAATCAGAAAGCGGGGGAGGACCAAACCGAGCCTGGGACGCAGCAGCCCTCCGCGGGAGAATCCAGTACACAGCAGAGTCAGCAAGGCGCGACTCAAGGCCCAAATCAGGATCAGGCACAAGGCTCAAGTCAGGATCGGGCACAAGACCATCGACACGACGGGAATGGCGATGAGCAACCGAACCGCCGACTGCGACGGCTACGGGAAGGCACTGCTGACGTCTTGCTTCTGCGAGAGCCTCGCGCGAAATTGTTGACCCGGATATACCGGAGGAAGGCGAAGCATCAAGCCTCACTCCCTAATGAGAATAATTTCGCGATGTGGAATGACCGTATCAACAGAACCCGTGGCATCAAAAGCCGGAGCGATCCTAGATACGTGGAACATGTTCATCCTGCGTTTGACGATAATCTTCCGCAGCTCCTACAGCGCCAGCAGGAAGGCAGGCAGGAAGAGCGGTTCTTGAACAAACTCCAGAATGAGCGCGAACGAAATCTCAATCCACCGTTGCTGGGTTCGAGGCGCGCGCAGAGTGTCTCAACAGGTCAAGGTCAGAATCCCGCGGCGCAGGCTGGTGCCTCTACACAACCTGGCCCCTCTACGCAGCCTGGCCCCTCGTCCATGCTTGGTCCCTTTTGACGATAAGCATGGTCCCTCTCCATAGCAGCAAGGTTCTCCGTCGCAGTAGAGACCCCACTCTCACTCGACTCTTAACATCAAGCGAGCTCATTGATACCTCAGCGTAGTTTTAATACAAATGTTTTGGGAGCCGGTCACTCTGACTCGTTGCTTTTGCGCTGTGCCGTGTGCTATAGTGGCATGGTCGGGTACAGAGATACATTCAGGCGTACCAACCACTGCCAATTCTCATCAACACGCAGCCATGGACTCCCAATCCACAGCAACTACTCTTATAATCAAGCCACTCTCTGACGCCCGCTCCCACAACTCTTGACAACACCTACTCCTATAATGCTCGCTCCCAGCACACCTAACTTTAGAAACCCACGCCCATGACACTCACTACCGTTCTCCCATGGCGCACACTCTTACAACACTTAGCCATGACAATGCATAACACCCTGCCAGACCGACATGTCCAGACCTATGATACTCTCTTACAATAATCAACAACACCAGTGCTTACAACACCCTAAGTTACATCCCTAGACCTATGATACTTAGACCCATAAAACTCACCTATAACAACACATAATGCCTAGGCCTCTGATACCCTGACTTATATACCCGGATCTATAACCAGTTAAAACAATGCATAACACCCAGACCTATATACCCATCTGGGCCTGCGTCAGGGACGCATTAGGACCCCGGCGTGCGACCTGGCCACCCCGCGACGGGGTCACCAGCTCCATGATCACCTGCTAAGTGGTCGGGGTGCAAGCAACGAGAGGCTACTCGTCATCACTGGTCAGGTCGACGACCGGGCCACAGACATGAGAGGCAGAGGCCAAGGCAGGGCGAGACGTGGTTTAGCTCAGAATGTGGGAGCGAGGACCTACATGGCCGGACCTACAACACCCAGAGCCACCACTTGTGGCCAATCTACATACCTACTGAAATTAATAAACCATCTTAGTATCAGCACTCAGCTAGGAGTTATGATTTAGGCTCTGCGAAGTATTGATATACATACTACTGAGGGACTCTATGTAGACTACCGCCTTATCACCCGTTTTATACTCTGCGGATATGCCTTAACCCCCCCTCCTCCCCCACACCCCCTTCCTTGAAAAATACTTCTCAGCCCACAGAATGTTTCTGGGGCATGACGTTTTAAGTGTTGTAGCGGAGATCGTGTGCTGCTGCTCCTATATGAGCCACCCGAGAACGCATGGGATTATCCCGGGGGGGGGGCTTAAGCTGTGTAGGTGCGTCCTGTGGCTTTTTTGGTCATCGGTGGATTTAATTAACTTCGTATAACTCCCCAAAGGCTCTTGGTGGGCTCAGTGGTAGTTGGTCTTTTGTATTCTGTCTTGTGCCGTGACAGGGTCTCGGTCGGTTGTTGTCATTGAGAGATAGACTTCTCTTGCATGCAACCCTTGGGCATTCTCGAGACATACTTGATGGTTTCATGCGGGCCTTCTTAGGAGGTCGGGAGGCCAGAGTCACAACGTATAGTATTATTTGGTGCCTTGGTCTCTTGCATCTTCGTGTGGTGCTTCTGCTCAGCCTTTCGCCAGCTTTGCAGTTTCGTATACTTGTGTCCAATAACCTGGTTATAAAATGCACGCCCTGACGCACATCATGGTATAGTTAGTGTGGTGCCTGCGAGCTTGCCAACCCTGGAACATGCATGTATTTGGGCCCCGTATATTCAGCACATATCTGTGAGGGCCAGTCATCATCTGGGAATGGTTTGATTACACAGCTCTCTGAAAACCCAGTCAAGTCGTTTGCTGTAGGCGATTGTAATGTAGAGACACCACACCACCTTTGGTGATGTCAAGCGGAAAGAAGACTCCTGCCGCCTGTGTGGGCTCCTCTCTCGTTCTGTGAAGAGATACAGCGCAGGCAACGTTCACGATACGTCAATGATTTTCCTGACGTGGAAGATTATTAAACTCGCGATACAGCCAATACTTTGGTGATTCATTTCCATACGGATGTCACCGGGGCCCCTGTCGTGGACCCTACCGATATACTTAGTAGGGAGCATCCATCCGTTTATCCACCATATCCGCCGCCACGCATAGAACTGGCGTCAGATGAAACAGCGAGTTCAAGTGATACAGATTATTGGACAACAGCTCAAGAAGCCATCAGCGAGGGCGACCTTGATTCCGGAAGACCGCGGAGACATCCAGACAAGTCCGGCATTCTGTTCTCCAAAATCATCCCAGACAACCCCTTTGGGACGACACGCGAGCCGTTCTCCGAGGACCAACTAAAACATGAATACACTCGTGCAATGCCCATATTACATTTTTTCACATGGCACACTTGGCTCTACGTCTGACGTGCAGAAACAGCGGGGCCGTTTTTCTCTGGTATTGGTGACTCGAGGCTTTCTCACTTAGGACATCATCGACAAAGACGGATGACTGGTGCGGTTCCATCACGCTCCCGAACGACGCCAGTCATGCGGCGTTACAGGACACAGTTCACGAGGGAAGAGTGCCCGAAATGGAACTAATATATCCCCAAAGAGAGAGATGAGTCAGATTGGGATTTGTACTACGTTTTGCTTCTGCGCCAGCATGGACAATGACAGGGAGGGCTTTGTGACATGAGTTCGGTCTTTGTGCTCATCTTCATCACCATCAAAGGGATGATAATGCGTTCTTAGTGGTTATTAATAGCCATTGTCATCTAAAATCTGGTTTAAATGGCCCCCAAAAATTAGTGCAAAATATAGCCAAACATTCCCACTCTTCCCTCGCCTCCGAAGCTTCCCACAGCTAGCGACCAACACGACGGCACTCATCCACGCCTCTCAGATACTGTGCGCTGTTAGTAATCTGTGCCCGCAAGCTCACCTGTCAGACTGATTCGACAGAGGGCAAACAGGTGTTGTGTAAAATTACCCAAAACCTGATCCTTGAGCAAAAGCTGGAAGATTTAACGCTAACATAGGGTGGCCATGAGCGAAGCCAAGAAGGTCTATATCTGGGTCCTATCCGTCGCTGGATTCATCGTCATCCTAGCTGTTATGCCAGTATTGGTCTCGTGCTGCTGTCCTCCGAAACGACCATGCTGGCTTACCCGCTGCATATTTCCTTCTGACAGGCACGACGACCTTGGCGGCACCGCGAGCGACTTTGAGCTTGGTGATCTGGAGCGCGAGCGCCAGCGTGGCGAGCAAGCACGACAACGGGATCGCAAGCTTGACCGTGGGCGTTTTATAAAGCCAATAATACGTAAGCCCAAGCGGGGCCGCGGCTGGGGACGCGATAGAGGAATTACGCGCGAGGAGGACTTTGACCTCTTCATTAACCCCTGGTTGAATCGATCCTTGGACTCGGTCTCGATCCCCGAGTCGGTGGGCACGCGCGACTCGGGCGGACTGCTCTCCCGCGGCCTGGCCGCCGAATACTACAATTACACTGAGTCCCGAGGGTCTCTGGATCTCCCGGATCCTGACAGGTTCAACATTCCTGCCGAGGGGGATGGGAACCCCTTCGCGGACTCCACCGCTCCGGAACCTCCTTCCCCGGTCTTCCGGGCCGTGGCCTCCGTGGGCACACGCTTGCGCCAATGCAAGGCGGATGCGCTGAACGCTGACAGGAGACAAGAAGCCAAAGATAAGAATCCCAATACCACAACTCCCGCATCCTCAGCCGAAGGCCCAAACTCGGCGGCCCTCTCAGGCGCGGCGGGGGCGGCGAAGAAGGTGGTAGCTTCCAAGCCTTACGATCCACTCCCGCTGTGGCTCATCACCCCCAAGGCATCCGCGGGCCCGAGGGCCGCGCGCTTCTTTGAAGTCGACGTCGGCGGAGAGGCCGTGCCGGACTTCGCCCCGATGGAGGCTCCCATCACGCCGAGTCCTAAGATTGTAAAGGGGAAGACTTGAAATGCCACATGGGATGCCGGCGATGAGCCCCTCTCAGCCGGTGGTGGCACATCACAGCTTTGCTGTATGAGTAAGTGCATGTGCTCTTGTGCTTTTAGCTCATGTTGGGAGTTTTAGGTTTGGCCATTCCCTGGTGGCTGTCATCGAGTGGTGAGACGGTTGTTTATGGTCCCTGGCATTTACTTGAAATCTCTTTTTTTTTTATTTGGGGGGGAAGGGGGGTCACAGCTTTGGATATTGAATTTGGACATAGAGTGCTTTAAGATGGGTGAATAGGATAAAAGAGTATGAATATAAAATCGAATATTCGCAACCGCATGATTGCAGTGTAAATCGGTACATCGTCCACCAATTGTCAAGACATGTCTGTATTCCTTTATTGTTCAAGTAAGAACCTGTAGATCACGTTTTCAAAAATTTGTACACAGGATAATAATCCCTAAAGCCCTACACTGTATTCCTCACTTAAAACAGGTACTGTCAATGCAGTTTATACTGGGTAGATAGGCAGTTACAACTCATATATCGCAGCTGGCCGGCCCCTTCCAAACCTTCCTATCTACTCAGCGAGCGCTACGCTCGGTACCAGCACTCTAGCTGTCTAGATTCACATTACCAGAACGCGCGTCAAATCCGGAAGACAGCTTGTCCACTTCTGGCCAGGCTCTCTCATCCATATCCTCTGAAGTGATTGCACAGCAGCAGGGATATTGCGGAAGTGTGTCCGTTCATATATCTCTTTCATGCGATTGACGAAGAACTCCCTATACTGCGGGTTGTCGGTCTCGGCTCCTGCCATGAAACAAACCCAAACGAGAGCGTGGGCTACCCCGGAATCGATGTCGATTTGTTCAAGAAGTTCCTTCAGACGCGTGATTGACATTTCCTGTTCGTGGTCTCTGGTGGCCCGCCCCACGTAAATACTGCAAGCTTCCGCAAAGCACTGTCTAATCAGGATCACGTTGCGTCTATCCTGGCAGTCCGGCGGTAGTTCCTCGCATGGGAGCCAGTCAGTATAACCGTCAAAGGCTTGCTGTATGAATTTCACTGCGCCCTTTTCCTCGAGCACCGGCTGCCCTAGCATTGTGAACCTTGAGATGGTGTCAGGCGCCCAGTTCACACACAAGACTGCGAATGTGGGCAAACGGAATAGACTCACATGTGGGTCTGGGCCCTCAGGAATTGAGTTAATGGCGACTGTTTCGTTCGGATGACATCGTCTTTTGCCAGGCACTGCAACATCTGGACAAGGAAGCTGTAATCGGCATTTCCGGTGACAGTCTCGCCAACGAGGAGAACTATCAGGGTGGCCCATGTGAACTCGTTGAAGACTTGCGAGGCAAGTGATGCGTCCCGTCGCAGTCGTGAGATCACCGCCGTGCGGCCCTTTTCGGCTGCCAATTCAAGAGCAGGCTGACCTTGGCCGAGATGTTGGGCGGCCACGACAGCAACCGCTCTGCACAGCACCTCGTCTTGAAGAGCCATTGGTAGGATGAGCTCTCGATATCCATTTGATACTTTATCCAGGATGACCATGACTGGAGCTACCGCTTCTGAGACTGAACAAGAAGTCAGCTTCGTGGTGAGACGGTTAAAATGCCATAGTTTCTGCTCACAATGGTAGAATAGCGCTCTCGTTTCTGAAGCTATGGGCGCAATCCATGGCACGATGCGGTGTAAGTGGTCTATCTGTCGAGTGGGGTGTGGCCAGGAGCTCAGTTGGAGACTTGTCTCTGTCTCATTGCTATAATCTTCGACCTCCGTCCGTGGTTCCGGCTCTGCTGACTGTTCATGGGAGATGTCAGATGTCGGTGATGATATTTCCATACGCTGGGCCGCTATAACAGGTTCTAAAAGCAGATTTGGTGAGGCTCCAGGCGGTTGCAACCCAAGTTGCTCCGAAGTAGACTTCACTCGTCTTTTGGACACGCCAGCCCGTTGAGAGTGTCCACTCAGGTATGGACTGAATGTGTGCCATCGGATCTTGGGAAACGTCACCTCCGTCGGAAGTGAATTCCAAATTTTCCCATTTTGTTCGTCGATTTCAGGAACAGGGATCGGGCAGTTCTTCAATCGGCCACGGCGGGCAACACCCTGGTTGAAGCGAATCCTGGCAAGGCCGGAGCATTCGATACCTTTCTTGATGCACTTGCCACATGATGGCTCAGCCCTGTCGCATATGATTCTTCTCTTGGAGCATTGAAAGCAGCCTATAAGTCAGATCAGCAAGGCACTCTCATCGAACTAGGAGTAGTTGCTGGGCCTCGGGCACCAGGGAGCACTGCATGTTACCTCGTTCTGGTTTGGTGCGGAGTTCCACGGGCATATTGGATCCACATGTGCACTTAAAAACGTCAAAGCAGTTTCCCGGAGCTGGAGACAGCAGAGCAGGGGCGAAGGCCACCAGTGTAGTGACAGAGTCCACTGACCGTGATGCAGCTGTTCCGAAAGTAGTTGCAAATGGGAGAAAGAAGCCGACCGCCCAATGCTGGTGGGACAGAGGTTAAGCTCGTCTCCACTATCACTTAAACACCAAATCCCGGTCCGAGCCGGGGTCTTGGGCAGTCCAGGGATCTGAGTGGGACGTTTTCTCCGAATAATGCCCATTTTGGGACGAGCAGGCTTTGGTAGTCCAGGTCAGATATCTGATGCGGACCGATAAAGATGGCCTCGCACAGCACTACCCTTCGCAGTTTATGGCATATTCTTCTTAATGATACTTGTATCCTGGAATCCTTAGATCCTCTCAGATGATTTTTCGCGACGGCTACTCCAAGACCAAATCCTCCAGTCTTAAGCAAGGGGTGCCATTTATAGTTGTCATCTCTCCTCCTACTAACCCCTCATCCACAGTATCCAGTACCATGTCACAGCCAGTTCTGCAGGCTATTGCAGTCTTACTGCTGCACGGAATCCTGAAATTGAGGATCTATAATTGCTACCCCTGGAGGGCAGAGACCGCATTGGTGGCCGGTATTGGTCGTCCAATCTAGGCGCTTATCTAAGGATCTATATAAGCGTTGTACTCTGCACACTTGCAACGATTTTACACTTATGCAGATTATCCGTTTGATATAGGTGATACATGGGGGTATTGGGTGGCCAAGCAAATGTCTGGACAGAAATCACCAGGTCCTACGCTATCGGTGTGGACCGGCGGGCTTAGCTACCATTGCGTTACCATTTGAACGCAAATCAAAGTCTCATCTTAGAATTCCACTTTCGTAAAGGACCTCAAAGTTCAAAATATCAACCATTCCACTTAATAGTAGCCCTGATGAAATGAGGACTGAAGTGAGTGCAAACACCCTCTAGTTCGAGAAACATGTGTATCCGATATCGGAGACTCCGAAGTGTTAATTGTCTATGTGTTGAGATATCATATAAATCTATCCAATTATCAATCTATTCCTTGTTTGTTTACATAGCGCCCGCGCTTGCTGTTCTGGTATGTGCCCTGTGGTACCTAGGTAGAAAGGCCGGACCGAGTCCCTCGGCTAGATGGTATTAAAGTGAGTGTCACTCGTAATTCGATATATAACGTCGAGGCGATAATAAATTATATTATACTCAGCCCTTTCACAAACCTGAAAAGTCTCATGCAGGGCAAAGGAGCAAAGTCATGTCAAGGCAAGTGTGAATTATTCAGCGAATATCAATAACTACCTATCAGTTCAACCAAAAGGATATGAGATCTGGGCAAAACTTTGTTTATATTCCGCGCTCATAGTCGAAGTGGCGGCGGAGGTGTGAATGATTTTGCGATCAATGGCTACCTAGCTCGAGCATCAGCTTGACAGGCAGTCCCTCTTTCTCGAATCGAATTGCGTCTTCCCTCCGCATCTCGGTTATATGACTCCCCTGCAGCTTTGAGCCCTTCAGTTGAAGCCATGTAGTGTCACGGATGACGGTTTCCGGTTGGAAATGGGTGAAGCGCCCTTCTGGCTTAAGGTCCGTGACGATGATGATAGGTGAACGTGTGTACACGACCGCCTCGTCGTGGCCGTAGAGATCACCGTCCCAGGCGAATGAATGGCGCAACGCCCTATATTCCGTCTCCCAGAACCCCCCCTTTGGAAAAGTAGTGATTTCCGAGATCAGTCGGGCGCCAATCGTGGATCACCGCCCCGTACGGCAGGCCGTACTTTCTTGGTAAGTTGATCAACTCATGGGCGATGAAGCGGCTTGTGAGGTTAGTGATCATGAACTCAAGATCCGGCCGGCCAACAACGGATGGCAACAGACGGAGGCTAGCAAACATTCTGCTTTCTGTCTCATGGGACGGGATCGCAACCTGGATCCAGCCCTTGCTGATATTGGTAAACTCTTCCCTTCGAAACCGTGAAACCAGAAGGACACCGCAATTGGCTTCCGGGATAAAGTCCGCCGGGTGTTTGTCTTCGAATTCAGCATTATAGGGCCCACTGTTTGAGCAGACGACTACATATGACCCTGAAGGAATGTCAGCGATCGCTTGGCGGAAAGCCTTTGCGACTTCATCCCAGATAATAGCTCTGCGAGTGGCAAAGGCGTTAGGTGGGGTTGGAGGGTTCAGCGTACGCTCCAGGACACAGTCTGCCAGGTTGTGAAGGCCACGAAATCGGGGCTCCCTTCGACCAGGGTGGAAATCATTGGCGCGATACATCGAATCCGACTTCAGCATGCTAAACCCGTCTTTGGCGATCACAGTCTCCATCTTGGTCTCTTCCTTCGAAACCCCCGGGGATGGTGCTGTGATCATGCCCTGGAGGCCAAACATGCCTCCAGGGTACAGTATCGTGGTTGAAACGCCTGCGGTATTTGGTGAACCGGTAGACATCTTGATTATCTCAACGAGGCAAAGAATATACTCCGATGATTGTATGGCAAGTGATCTACCACAGGGCTTATGACTGAAGCTAGACTATTAAGATTTTACCTCGTGATGTGGGTTGAAAGTTGCTTGTTGCTCAAGTGTAAATTCTGCAAAATCTGGTTCATCCCCATTGTATTTATGTTGTGAAATCAACACAGATAGAAGCGGCGTTGGACAATGTATATTACTTTACTACAAAGCTCATTGTTTATTAGTTTTATTCTTGGCTGTCTTTGTGCTCACCCACAATCATCAACTGGTGACAACTCTTTGTGCATCTCTGCCTTCATTATACCTAGTTATTCTCTCACAGGCTGGGCCTTGATAACATCCCCCAGGAGAGTTCAACCAACTACACGCGTGAATGTTCCAGGTGCAGCAAAAGCAAAAGTAGATTAGCTCTATTTGTCATCATTAATTCTGTGCTAAAAGTAGAAAAGCTTAGATCAAGTCATTTTGGAGTACAATTCTCTATACTTCTTTAGGTATCCACAGAGAATGTGCTATGCCACTCAGTGGCTCGATGGCGGAGGACAAAAGCAAAGTTGCAGCTCCTTTCTTGTAGTCTAATAACTCGTACACGTCGCACACTGCTTATCGGGCCGAAAGCCCTTATCACTCCAGACAGTGTTTTATTACTGTATACGTTAATCTTGAGGAAGATCTACTGGGAATTCTCATTGGATGGGACTGCACGTGAGAAGGAAGCTGTGCAAGCTGGACTGAGTGTAAATATGTATCTGATAAACCTCGTCAGTAATAACTCACCGACATTTGCCATATTTCGTGGTCCCAACTGCTCCAAATCACCGTCAGCAATCGCTACGCCGTAGTCTGTCTGGATTATTGCCATGCCATGACAGTATGAGGCTAGCACAGCCTTGTCTTGGGTGGCAATTCTAGGAAGACTAATGCATTAGAAACTCTATGCTCAAGCATTTGCCAGCTCAGCTTGGTCCGGGAATCCCGGCACATGGCCAAGACTCGCAGTTGGTGAGTCTGTTTGGACAATTCCGTTAGTGCGCACGGCATCCATGGCGACGGACGTTTACCTTCCGTAGACCCATAATGGTTCTGCCAACCGCTTCGGGCACCAGGACAAGGGCTCCGAACCTTTCCATTGTGCTTCTGTTTTTTAAGTGTAGCATGCGTGAAAATAGTCATCGCCGGATGATATGGGAGGAAATGTCTGATGAGTCCCTGGTAGATGTCGAATTTGGAATGCTCAAGGGACACTTGAACAAGCTTCAGTGTAGTGAAGCATGGAAGGTCAGCGCTCAGAGATATGATAATAAGGTTGACAGCACCTGGGCATAGGTGACGTCCTTTTCACTATCTCACCCCTCTGGGCACACCGTAAGCCCGCACGGTCATAGCGCCAACCAGACATTTGAACGTGGCGCCTATCCAAAATAAATTGATCCATCTATTCTCAACATGCAAACGCTTTTACCCATCCAATAAACTGCCAAGACAGCCTCGTCCTTGCTTGATATGTATGTTCTGTAGGACCGCTCGGCCCATGATTCCGAGTCAAGTGTGCGTCAACTGACGTCCATGGCCACGATGGGCCATCGAGATAGAATGGATATTTCACATATATAAAGGGAAACGCCTGGGTCTAGTTGTGCCAAGAAACCCTTAAGCTACACAATGCAGTAACTCCCGCGTGGCTTTGATTGACCCGAAGAGCCTCAAGCTGCTTACTATTTTCGTTTGCATCATCGCCTTGAAGCTACAGCAAGAGTACGATCGTGTCCCACTCGAGATGCAGATCTTCACCACCATCCTCGTGGCGGCGTCCGCCGTCACTGCTCACTGTCAGTATACATCATGATACGTTTCTCCGACTGCTCTCAGCCGCCGGTTAACCAAGGCTTGTCACTTCCCTAGATACCCTGCCTTCTGTCCAGAACAGTGCCGCCTGGACCGCCGTCCGCCAGGCGAAGAACTGGCAGGACAATGGTTTCGTGGGGAACGTACAGAGCAGTGATATCCGTTGCAACCAGCTCAAGGTACGTACATTCGCGCAAAGCGTGGACGGACGTGCTACATTGTCACTCTTTTCCGGGCTTTTCTGTCTCCTGGAGAAGAAGGCCAAATTCAATTAGCCCATTCAGTCCTCAAACACACCTCAACTCAGATGACACACCCGCTGAATCATAAAATAGGCCGGAAACTCGACCGTCACTGTTGCGGCTGGAAGCTCCGTGAGCGTCAGCATCAACCCGAGTATCTATCACCCGGGCCCCTTCCAGTCATACCTTGCCAAGATCCCTGACGGCCAGGACGTCAACACCTGGGACCCGACCAATGCAGTGTGGTTCAGAATCTACGCGGACCAGCCCACGTTCGGCAGCCAGCTGACGTGGCCCTCGAATGGTGAGTTGAAAACAGAGAAGAATATGACCCCGGGGATAGCCCAGATGTCGAAGTGATACTAACTTCCGCACAGGCAAGTCCACAATGTCCGTCACCATCCCGAAGTGCATCCCGGCCGGTACCTACCTCATGCGTAATGAGCACATTGGGCTGCACGTGGCGCAGAGCCAGGGCGGGGCACAGTTCTGTGAGCAGCCTCCCAGTCCTTCGAAGTCTGGTCTGAGCTAATACATTCTCCCTAATAGACCTCAGCTGTGCGCAGCTGACCGTCACCGGCGGAGGGAGCACCCAGCCACAGAACCTGGTTGCGTTCCCTGGGGCGTACAGCGCCACGGACCCGGGCATCTTGATCAACATCAACTACCCCGTCCCGACGTCCTATAAAAACCCCGGCCCGCCCACCTTCACCTGCTAAGATCAAGAAATGTGCGGATCGTTTCATGGCGGCGCAGAGGAGCCATGGAGACTTGGCTAGACGACTCATAAGCAGAACTGTATATAGCTCATTCGTTACATGTACATAAAACCCAGACAGCACCATTGCCCGCAAATGAAAGAATGGCCATCCTGTTCGCATTTAGGCCTCATTGTGCCTGTCCGTTTATTGGTGGACATGCGTTTAGAACTTTGGAGCCAAGTGTAGCAAGAAAGAACATTTGTATGGAGTAGGGCCCGGTTGTTGTGGCCGTTATGGGGTGTGCCGGGCTTCTTTAAACCACATAGCTGTGCGATACCATAATCAGCCCAATCAGTAGTGGTGGGTTGGACTCGGAACCCTTTCAGTTTGATTGGACCCATGCTTGATCGGTCTCTTTTTCGGGCAGCAAAGGGATTAGTACTGAGTTCTCGCAACGTAGGATCCGCGGTTCGTACCCCAAAAACTTGGTGAGTGCATTGCAAGGCATGAATTTCGTCCACAGAAATTAAAATCTGATTCAATCAAAACGCTCCTCGCCACAACTAGACACAGATGACAGGAAAATCAACAGAGAAAAAAGCCAGCCAGACCCTACTCCTTCTTTGCCTCGCCGCCCCCAGCCTTCTGCACGGGCGCGTCCTCTGGGCTGAAGTTGAGGCTGACGCTGTTGACGCAGTGGCGCTCGTCGGTGGGGGTGGGGAACCCCTCGCCCTGGAAGACGTGGCCAAGGTGGCCCCCGCAGTTTGCGCAGACGATCTCGATGCGCTTCATGAAGAGGCTGTTGTCCTCGAAACGCTTGACGGCGCCCGGGATGCTGTCGAAGTAGGCGGGCCAGCCGCAGCCGCTGCTGAACTTGTGCGAGGCCTTGTACAGGGGCGCGTCGCACCCGGCGCACGTGTAGACGCCCGACGAGGGGGCGTGCTTGTCAAACTTGCCGGACCCGGGGGGCTCGGTGCCCTTCTCGCGGAGGATCCGGAATTGCTCTGGCCGGGGTGTTAGGTCCATGAGGATGGGAGAGATTGCGCCTAAGGGAGGCGGGAAGGGGAGGGGGGAAGGGTGGTAAATACCTTTGTTCAGCACGGCGCGCCACTCGTCGTCGGACTTCTGGACGGGGTAGGACATGTTGCTGGTGTCGCTGGCCTTGGAACTGAAGAGACCGCCGATAAGGGGGATGTGCATTGATCTGAGCGAGGTGGCCCGGTAAGGTGATGAGTTCAGCAGTGGTGTTGGATGCGAAGCTCGGGCTCGAGTCAGGCTTGAGAGGGTGTACAGAGTGCGCAGTACGCTTGAGAGGTGGAAGCGCATGGAGAAGATATACTCGTGTCTAAGGCACACTCGACACTCGCAAAGCCGTTGATGAGTGATCTTCTTCTGGTCGATGGAGTCAAGATATGTAGGGGATGTAATTAGTGGGAGGAGCTGCAGCTCAGCCACTAAAGGTACAGATACCTGAGGCTAAGGCTGAGATGCGGGAGGATGGCGTCTGGCTTGTGTTCAATTCCAAATGTATTGATTATGATATCAACGATAGCCGCTACGGAACCACAACGATGGAGCGACGTCACAGATCTGGAACGGTTCCGCTGAAACGCAGGCGGCTGACCAAGGCTCCTCAGTTGTGCCCGGACTTGAGGTACATTGGTACATGTGTACCTGGTTCCTGAGGCCGCTACTTTGATAGTCTAAGGAGCACTCAAACCTCACGCCAGATAGCCTGCCTACACATGTACCGATGTCAGCTCATCAATTGGCGCCCAAAGCGGGACTCGGTCGGCTACCTACCAAGAACCCTGCGAGCTCTGGCCCCAGCAAGGCCTAAGCGCACTCAACCCTGTCAATTCTTCTGTAATCTGTACAGACAGACCTCAGCGTCAACACTTACTCCCTTATTTCCAACCTCACTCTCCAAATCCGGCATCAACAGCCAACCTCGACCCAACACCCTCCTCACTCGACCTGCCAGCTCCTCCCTCTCCATTCGATACCTCTAGCACCGTTGGAACCTGTCGAGTACATCGGTGCACAGTAAGCAATTATGTCGAGGCGGCCGCCGAACCCCGCTGCCGAGCGGGCAGCAAAGAACCAGGCGACCATCAAGTCGCTTTTGAAGTTGGAACCCAACAAGATGTGCTCCGACTGCAAGAGGAACAAGCGTACGTCGCCTGATATTTCCAAGGACGGTATCCTCGGGGGTGCGCCTCGTACTGACATTCTTCGTGCACAGATCCGCGGTGGGCAAGTTGGAACCTGGGCGTCTTCATCTGCATCCGCTGCTCTGGCATCCACCGTAGTATGGGAGTCCACATCAGCAGGGTAAAGTCTGTCGACCTCGATTCCTGGACCGACGAACAACTCCAGAGCGTCCTGAACTGGGGCAACGCACGAGCGAACAAGTACTGGGAGGCGAAGCTGGCACCTGGCCACGTGCCCTCCGAGGCCAAGATCGAGAACTTTATACGCACCAAATATGAGCTCAAGAGATGGGTCATGGACGGGCCAATGCCCGATCCATCTACACTGGGCGCCGACGCCGACGACGACGTGCCTCTCAGCATCGTCAAGGAGAAACAGACCATCGAGAGGAAGCAGTCCCTGAAGACACACCCCGGCTATCCGTCGGCCGCTGCCCGACCAGCTCCACCAGTCGACCTAATCGGCGGTGACGATCCTATCCCTCGTGCAAGCACAGCTGGCCCCGTGGCCGGCAAGGTACCGCCGAAGGCCGAGCCCGCGCCACCAAAATCGACGAGCGCCAACAACTCGCTGCTCGGGCTGGATTTCCTGGGCTCACAACCGTCGCCGCCGCCTCGACCTGCCAGCACCACTGGCTCTGGTGGAGTGGGTGGTGGCCAGTCGCGTCCCGACCTGAAGCAGTCCATCCTCTCCCTCTACGCCACGGCTCCTAGAACCCAGCAGGCAGCCCACGGCCACTCGCATTCCGGCTCATTTGGGAGCTTGGGGTCCCCTACCGCAGCACCACCACAGATGACCCAGCAGCCCAGCCAGCCTTCCGGGGCGGGACTGAGCGACGCATTCAGCAACCTGAGCTTCTCCAACATCTCCAGCCCCAAGAGCCCCCAGCACTCGGCCTTCTCCAACCTGAACCCCGTATCGAGTAACAGGTCGACGCCTCAGCCACAGCAATCGTCGTCCGCATTCTCAGGCCTCGGCGGTGGTGGGTTCTTCGACTCCAAGCCGGCACCCGCCCCGGCCAGCAAGCCTGCGCCGTCCAACAGCGGTTTTGGTGGCTTCGACGGTTTCGGCAACTTCTCTTCCCCGGCGCCGAGCCAGCCCAAGCCGGCAGCCCCGGCGTCGTCCGCGATGAATGACCTCTTCGACTTCTCGTCCCCCGCCCCCGCGGCGCCGGCGCCAGCAGCACCCGCAGCAGCCGCCCCAGTGGTGTCCAGCTCCTCCAACTCCGTCTTCAACCTCTCCCAGCCCAAGTCCCCAGCTGTGCCCGCATCCACGACCATGGCCAGTCCACTCAGCACAATGGGCGGAGGCTCGAGCGGCGGAGGCTTCTCGGGCGCAGACGTGTGGGGCGGCAACGCGTGGGCCGACCCGGCGCCCGCCCCCGCGGCCAGCAAGCCGGCGGCGCCTGTGATGAGCCCCCAGCCTTCCGACGACTTTGGGGCATGGGGGAGTAGCACCGGTGGTGGGAGCACCATGGGGTCGTTTGCCAACACGGCGATTGTCCCTGGAGCGTCGGGAGGGCTGGTGACACAGCCCAAGGTATCGGCAGACGAGGAGTTTGGCGGGTGGACGAGCAGCACTGCGCCGCCGGTGACTGGGTCAGCCAAGGGGAGCGAGGATCTTTTCTCGAATGTGTGGCAGTAGGGAGTTGTAAAGAAGTAGAGGTGTGACGATGGCTGTGTGGGGAGGTGGTACCTAGGTAGGGAATGAGGCGGTGGGGATCGGCGTTGCGCTGTATAGAGATGGGCCGTGGGCGCTTGCTAGAGTGTGTGGTGGTGTCACAAGCATAACACGGTAGGAAAGAACAACAAGTACAGCAACAGTTGCAAGAATCGGTTAGCATGTTGGTGAGGGTGTGGATGGGACGTGTGGCGCGTATGATGATGGATGGCAATGAAGATAGTTGAGATGACATAAGTAAATGGACAGATGAATTATTAGACCTCTCAGGACCCATTGTTTCCCTTCCTTCACCTTCCTTTCCGCTACTGAATGTAGAAATGTGCAAGTCGCCCTACCCGGGGCAACACCATAAGTGACCCTTTAACGCCTATTTCTATGCCTCCCTTTCCCAGTCCTCCCCGCCCACCCAATTTCACGAAACATTGTCTTCGCCCGGCGAACCTGTAAATCCTGGCTCGGCTGTGCCTCGTCGTCGCCTTGACCTGCCATGTTGCCCAATATTGATGGCACACGATTTGTCCATCCCATCTGACCCGCGCATGCGGAACAGTCAGTTGCTCTCTACCGACCGGCCGACATGTTACCCCCCCCTCCAATGTCCCCGCCTTCCGCGGGTCTCTGCCGGTTCCTCTGCCCCACGGCGTGCTTCATGAGGGCATGTCATGCCCCCCCATAGTCCGCTTCATCGCTCGGGAATCACCTCCACTCGGGCCAAGACTCGGCGTGTCTTGTACTCCCAGTGTGTTTTCTATTGGTATCGCATCGTATCGTATCGTAATCGCTGGGGGGGGGGCACCCCTTCCACTATCACCCACCAGCTCAACTCTTCTTTTTTTCTCCCTCTTTTCCTCTGACTTCTTTAGACAAACATCTTCCACCCGTAGTAGAGCACCAGCACGATCCCGATGAGGATGCCCGACAGCTTGAGGATGGCGACCTTGTTGCCCGCCGCAGCCATGCGGCCGAGGCGGCCCGCGGAGCCGGTGAGCTGGGTTCGCATCGTGGAGAAGGTATCGGACTGGGGAGAGGGTCCCGTCATGTTAGCATAATCTTCATTTTTCGCAGTGGTTTTTTGTGTTTTATATATGTCCGCAGTTCCTGGGGTGGAGCAAGCAGGAGGGGGCGGGGGGGCGGGCACTCACGGTGTTGTCGATGACGTCCTGGGCGCGCGCGTTGTCGTAGATGTCGATGGTGACGCCGCGCAGGGCAGACACCTTGGCGGACAGCTCGTCCAGGCGAGAATTGTTCTGGCGCTCGCGCTCGTAGGCTTCGGACATGGTGGGCGGGCGGGCGGGCGGGCTTGATGGTGTGCGGGTGAAGGTGGTGATGGGTCTAAGGGACGGTCTTCTTCCCTCGGCTCGGTCTCGACTTTGGAGTAGTTGGGCTCGTCGACTGGGCTGTTCCGAGGCAATCGACTTTCTGAATTGGTCCTTGTTGGTTTCGCAATGACTTTTGCGTCTCTGCTATGGGGGGATTCGTATGGGTCGCAGTCAAAGAAAGGAGGCGGGTGAGTGGTCGTGATGGGATGGTTCCCTAAGTTGAAACCCGGGTTGCGGCGGGCTGGGGTCCTGATGGTGCAGCACTACTCCGTACACGAGACAGTGCGGTACGGTACGTCGCACGGGCCATATGGGAAACGGAGGATGACGATGATAAACGGCGATCTCAAAGAGAGAATCATCTTAAAAACTCAGACAAAGAATAAGCGGGTAAAAAGGTTTGGCTTATTAAAATTATATGGTTTTTCTGTGCCTCTAGGGGATTAATGGTTTAGTCCTGGCTCTGATCCTCTTATGTTTGTGATATTGCGTAGCTTCGCACTCAAGGGGTCTACACACTAGACATGGAGAGAGAAGGGGAAAACTACAGTGGCCTGGCCCACATTGAAGACAATTGGGGACTCGGCAGGCCGGGGATACTGACTGGGCGAGCCTGTTTAGAGAGGGGACGAGGTTGCCTAGCAGGGTGCACAGCCATCCAAGCTGGCTGAGAAGGCGATCAAATGAGATGGGTGATTGCGCGTTCTGTGGCGTTGGGAGGCCGTTGCGGAGGTCGTTGTAGTGACTACTCGAGTATCGATGGAGAGCAGCACATTCTAGGGCGGCTGCACTTGTGCATCCCGTGGTGTCTTGCATGTACGATGTCTGCGTGTAGTGAGTGTACAGCGTGATCCCATGTTTCTAACTGCCCCGGGTCCTACCCTAGAGGCAGAGACTGTTTGTTGCAGCTTGTTAGTGTTGTTGTTGATCGAGGAGACAGACAGACAAGTCCATCATGTCCCATACAAGTGGGTTAATACCACAAATACAAGTACACACATACCCCTCACCGCCTGCAACCATCATCGTCAGCTGCAGCTGCGCCTCTCGGGAAGCTTGGGGTGACAGGGTGACAGGGTGACTGGCAGAGCTGCCCAGCCTCTTCTTGGCCTTCTCCAAATCATCCCTGCCTTTCCCATGCCAATCCCTACGCCATTCACAAGTCCCCGACATACCGTACTCCGTACTTTACATACATAGCGGCCGTATCTTCGTGTGATCTCATCCACACGAGCCTCGCTCCCCTGCTTTTCTTTTCCTGCCTTCACCTCTTTACTCCCTTCCTCCCCTCTCTGGCATCAATCCTCCATTCCTCCTCCCGCCCTGCCCAGCCACCAGCGTCGCAAGGATGGGTATCAACAACCCACTCCCGTCGTCCATGGCGTGTAAGTCCACCGCTCCCGAACAGACCCCCGCACTCCCAAGCCCGTTCTCGTCCAGTACCGGCCATCCGGGTCTCGGAATCACGGCCTGCTACCCTACAAGAAACCAGCTTGACTAATGCGACATTTCTTTTAATTAGCGGAGTGCAAGAAGTGTGGGAAGATCCTGGCGTCATTCGTCGATCCTCGCCAAGCATTCGGCCCCGACAAAGTCATTCCACCAGCCGTCCTAGCCTCAGCAAAGGCAAGCAAGCCCTCCCCCACCTCGACTCTCGAGTTGCCAGTCCTCCAAATACCGTGGCACTGCTAACAGACACTCGGCGCTCCTGCAGGGCCTGGCAATCCTCACAGTCATCAAGGCCGGTTTCCTCGGCTCCGCGCGCTTCGGCTCAGGCCTCGTTGTCGCCCGCCTGCCCGACGGCTCCTGGTCCGCCCCCACCGCCATCGCGACCGGCGGCGCCGGCTTCGGTGGCCAGATCGGCTTCGAGCTGACCGACTTCGTCTTCATCCTCAACGATGCCTCGGCAGTCAAGACCTTTGCCCAGGCCGGCTCGCTCACCCTCGGCGGCAACGTCTCCATCGCCGCGGGGCCCGTGGGCCGCAACGCCGAGGCGGCCGGTGCCGCGAGCCTGCGCAGCGTGGCCGGAATTTTCAGCTACAGCAAGACCAAGGGCCTCTTCGCTGGCGTCAGCCTCGAGGGGAGCGCCATAATAGAGCGCAAGGACGCAAACGCCAAGCTCTACGGCCGCCCCGTCAGCGCAAAGGACCTGCTCAACGGCGCAGAGAGGCCCCCGCCCCAGGCCGCGCCGCTGTACAACATCCTCAACTCGCGCGCCTTCGCGGGGACGCGCTCGGGCAACTTCGACGACAGCATGTACAACGACGTCCCCGTCTACGACGACCGCCACGACGATGTCGTCTGGAACGGCCAGCGGGGGAGCGCATACGGCGAGGGCCAGGCCAACAACAACAGCGGCGCGAGGCACAGTATGTACGGCGGGGCGGCCCCCGCGCCGAACAGCAGCGGGGACTCTTTTGGGGCTCCCCGGCGTGCGGCCACGTGGCAGGACGATGTCTACGACAACCCGCGGCAGTTCGACGCCGGGTCGCGGTCCAGCACCTTCCAGGAGGCCGCCGTGCAGAGGCAGTACACGGGCCAGCAGCCGTCCGGGTTCCCCGGGGACAAGAAGGTCGGGCCCGGGCGGCCAGCTGCGCCCAAGCCCAACTTTACCAGCAAGCAGGCGCTGATGAAGAAGAACGAGGCCGTCGCGCTGTACACCTTCGAGGCGGAGCAGCCTGGTGACCTGGGCTTCAAGAAGGGGGATGTCATAACGGTGCTGAAGAAGACTGAGAGCGATAACGATTGGTGGTATGTTTCCTGTGGCCCACAATTTTGCGGGCGCGCTGTTGAACTTCTTACTGACTTTGATGTAGGACCGGCATGATCGGTACGAAACACGGCACATTCCCCAGCAATTACGTCAAGATGAAGGAGTAGGAGGACAAGACAGCCAGAAACACCACCCGAGTACTTCCGCAACTCCGGAGGGGTCCGAAATGGGAGCAACTGGTCCGCGCAGGATCTCGTTCTATGCAGGCCACCACAAGCCAGACCGAGACAAAGAACCGGATCCGCAGGTGAAACTGGGATGGCAGGAAGCGTCCGAGGAAACTGGAGACAGAATCGACCGGCTCTGTCACTGGTCTCGTGTTCCGGCGGCGATGGTGTCTTACCTGTGTGCGGAGATTCTGCGACGACTTCCGAGGACACACGGGACGGACGAACCCCACGCTCTTGCCACACATTTTCCTAGCAACAACGTCCCCCAACCGACTGTTAGCATGCGTGCGCAAGTATGGCGTTAAGGAACAGGATTATACACCTTGGCGAATCCATGGCGAACTGTTTTACTTCTCAACGACCCAACACACACACACACATAAAGCGTCTGCGAATTGACTTTTTCCGCTGTGTTGCTATTCGTCTCTGTGGTGGCAGGCCGGCGTTGGGCGGGGTCTAGGGGCAGCAAGGAGCTTGCTTGCCCCCTTTTTTCCCTTTTCTCTTCCAGAAGGCTTAAATGACTTGATGTCTGTTTTCCTTACTAGCAGCGTTTTCGGATACCTCTAGGTCGCAGTCTCTTTCCGGGGGGCAAATGAAAATCCGTTGATTTGGCCTTGGGCCGTCTGGTAGATTACGGGGTCGACATTTTGTTGGAATGCTGTGCCATGTCGTCTGCTACCTCGGTCGAGTGCCAGGAGCAAAGATGGGATTGTGTTGCCGCGTCGTACCTTCAGGTCGGCTGTAGTTCCTGGTCCCTTAACTCGTTGTCAATATTGTTGAGAGTACCACAGGCGTAACAGACACGGGATTATTGCGACGCAACTGCAATCACTTCATAACCAATGCGTACGTCAGCGAGGGGTCTTGGGTCATCCTCTCGACCTGCCACAAGCAGAACGGCCCCCGTGGTCATACCAACCTTTGACCGAGAGCTGGTGTCACCCCCGTGGGAGTCATTTCCCCTTTCTGGCCTGTCATACTATTTATCCGTGGGCTGAAGGGCAAGCGGTGTTTTCTAATTACCCGCGCTCCGGGTTTCTTAGGTCCACTGACATTCGGCGGTCATGCTAAACTCGTAGCACATAGTTGTCTTGAATCAAGTAGGCCTCTTTAAAGTTGGGCCTGGTGCTCCGGGTATTTGTTTAACTATGTATGAATATCTGCATTTTATCCTTGCGGACTGGCCCGCTGCACACTTAGCATTTCTGCATACAGGCCACCACTCGCCACCAGGTCATCATGACTTCCAGCCTCGACCACGGCGCCGTCAGCCACGACATAGATGCAGTCAGAGTCGCGCCCCATGCTCAGCCGCTGCGCCACGGCAATCGTGGTCCGGCCCTCAGCGGCATGTCGTAGCGCTGCCTGCACTGTGAGCTCGGACGCCGAGTCCAGCGCCGACATGGCCTCGTCGAGGAGCAGGACGCTCGGCCTCGACACGACAGCCCGCGCGATGGCGATGCGCTGGCGCTGGCCGCCCGAGAGCTCCAAGCCCCTGTACCCCACGTGAGTGCTGAGGCTCTCCGGCAGCGACGCGACGACGTCCTCGAGCGGCGCGGCGCGCATGGCAGCCTGCAGGTCGCTGTCCGGCACGGCGGACGGGTCGGGGCACGCGAGGAGGATGTTTTCGCGGATCGTGCCGGAGAAGAGCGTCGTCTCCTGGGTGATCAGGGCCATCATTGGAGTCTCTGGTCGCTTCCCTGGGTCTGAAAGCGTCGACGGATTCTGGGAGTCGCTCATGGAGGGCAAAGAACAGCACAGAAGAGTGCCCGAGAGCCGTTCCGCCCTCGACGCGTGGCAGCATGCGCTCGGCCCGGAGGCACAGCTTCCATATGGGTGTTTCCAGCGGCCCGGCCAATTCGACGCCCGCCTGTTCGCAATCTAGCCACGCGAGGCTGCGCAAATGGACACCATCCACCGGCTGGTCATGGTGACGACGTGGGAGGCCCTGGAGGCGGCTGGCTACAGCCTGGGCCGCGAGGACCTTAGGCGCATTAGTGCCTTTGTGGCACAGAGCTCGGACGACTGGCGAGACTTTGAGCACCAGCACGGCGTCGACAACTACTACGTGCCCTCCATCACGCGTGCCTTTGGGTCTGGGCGGTTGCACTACTTCAAGTGGGAGGCGCCGGCCTTCAATGTCGACGCGGCATGTGGGTCGAGCGCCGTGGCTATTACATTGGCGTGCGAGAAGCTAGTCAACGGGCAGTGTGACATGGCTGTGGCGGCTGGAGGTATGCTGGCTTGTTCGCCGGACGCATACGCTGGCCTGGCAAAAGGCCAATTCTCCTCGCCGACTGGGGGTTGCAAGGTTTTCAGAGCAGACGTCGATGGGTACGCCAGGGTAAGGCCAATCCTGCGCCCGAAAGACTCAACCACGATGATTTGTTGGCTGACAAGTGAACCCAAACAGGGAGAATCCGTGTCTGCCGTGGTGTTGAAGCGGCTGGAAGATGCCGAGATGAGCAATGACAATATCCTGGCAGTAATCGACAGTAAGCATTGACATTGTCCGACCTGAAGGCGCCCAATTCCCTGTTTTTCGACCGAGGTGAAATGTCACTGCATTTGATAGTATGTTGATTGTAGATAGGCTTTGCGCGCAACCACTCAGCACATGCCTCATCTATAACACGTAAGTGTCGTGCGCGACCACTGACCCCAGACATTAGAACCTCGCGCGAGGTTCTCGCCTTAAAGGTATAAGAACTGAAGCCCATTTCCTTCGCTAGATCCACACCAGGAGACCCAGGAAAGAGTCTTCAGACAGGCCTTGATGGCCGCCGGTGCGGAGCCTCGCGAAGTTGGCTACGCCGAGCTGCATGGCATAGGTTGGTTTCGACTTTTCTTATTACCAATTCGGCCCCTTGACATGCCGTCCAACCCCAAACGCCATGACCACACGCTACCTTTGTAGCTTCTGACTCCACGTAGGCACCTCTGCAGGAGATAAGTGCGAAGTAGGGGCCGTGGCCAACGTTTTATCCGAGAGGAGAGACGGTCCGCTGGTCCTCGGAGCCGTCAAGGCAAACGTGAGTGATATCCCGAGATTGCCTTGTTCTAGTTCGTCACCCCCAAGTTAACATATTTCCAGATCAACCATGGAGAGGCGGGTGCCTGCCTCGCCGCTCTCATCAAGGTCGCCATGGTTTTGAAGAATCAAGGCACCGTCCCGCCACAACCTGGCTTCAACAACCCCGTCAACCCGCCACAATTGAACCCCGAGTTCCCCTCTCTGGGGAGCCTTGATATACGCGTCGCCGACGGGAAGCGACGCCTGGAGACAGGCAAGAAGGTCCTCCTGAACTTCTTCGACGCGAGCGGTGGGAATACGTGTAAGGTTCTGTCGGTGCCCCCTCGGGAGCGAGCAACGAGAGACAAGGATGGAGATGGCCGGACCCACCACGTCGTTGTCTGCTCCGGTCACACCTTCAAAGCCATGAAGGGGAATGAGCGGCGCATCCTTGGCTATGCCATGGCCCACAAAGACGAGAGCCCCAGCCATCTGGCATACACCACCACGGCGCGGCGCATCAAGCACCACCAGCATCGGACGGCCTGGGTCGTCTAGGACATGAAGGACCTGTGAAAACAGCTACTGCAGTCGTCTCCGCGGTTCCGAGACCAAATCAGGGCCTGCCAGGCCGTGTGCAACATGAGCGGTTTCCCTTTTGTCCTCGAATACATCAACGGAACCGGTCCTCGGTCTCAGGCGCAGCCGGTGCAGGAACAGCTAGCGCTCGCTACGATCCAGATAGCTTTGGTACATCTACTGCGCTCGTGGGGCCTCCAGCCCGACCTCGTGCTAGGGCACAGCATTGGCGAATATGCCGCTCTACACACCGCCGGCGTACTATCTCTTTCCGACACGCTCTACCTTGTTGGCCGGCGCGCCCTGCTTGTCGACGAGCAATGCCATGCAGACAGGTACGGCATGCTGGTGCTGCCCATGGCCAGTGACCAAGCACAGGCGCTGCTGGACAAGTTTGGACTGGTAGACTGCTCCGTCGCCAGAGGATTGCGGAAGCTGGCAGAGGACGCAGCACGGTTTTCAACCCCCAATGTCCCTGTGGCGTCAACGCTCCAGGGCAGGGTAGTTTCCGCGGGCAGTGAGGACGTGTTTGGACCTGAATATCTCGCCCGCCACACTCTAGAGCCTGTCGAGTTTGTCGCTGTCGTGCAGGATGCCCAGAGCCAGGGTCTCGTCGACGACAACACGCTCTGGCTCGAAATTGGCCCGGACCAAGCCACCACATCCATGGTTCGCGAGGTGCTAATCGTTAAGGAGAACAGCCGTCTATTGCCGGCACTCAAGTCGAATCAAGGCTGCTGGGCTACGCTGGGGTACTTGGTCGCGTCAGCCTATACTAGGGACACGAAATTGACTGGAACGCATACCACATTGACCATGAAGCGTCCAACGCACTACGCCTGGTTGACCTGCCGCGCTATGCGTTTGAGCTTGCAGACCACTGGTGGCCCTACGTCCACTCAAAGCCCGTGCAGGTGCAAGCACAAGACTCGGCCGCCCGGACTGCCGTTCAAGATCAAGTCAGCGGGGCTACACTCCAGAGTCTCCAGTATATTGGGCCGTTTTTGCAATATGTCGTCGACGCGTCGGTGGGCAGCAATGACACCGTCACGGCAGAGTTTGTCTCCAGAGTCAACCGCCCAGACATGATGGCCGCAGCAGCCGGGCACCTAGTGGACGGCAGGCCAATCTTCCCAGGCTCCGCCTTTTGTGAAATGGCTTACGCAGCTGCCGAGTACCTTGTGCCCAAGCATCGACAGCTACCCTCCGCTCCGCACATTTCCTCCCTGGTCCTCGGCAAGCTCGACATGCGTCGCCCGCTGATCATCACCACGGCGGCGGATGACTCCATAGTCCGTACGCGGACCGTCTGCAGCAGCGAGGGCGTCAGCGTCGAGTTCTTCCACGAGGCGAGCCCACACAATGTGACACCGCTGGGCAGCGTCGTGATCCGCTTCGAGCGCAGCCCCTCGCTGCGGGCCAAGACCGGCCCTACGGCCGCGTTCTTAGTGCAGGCACGCTGCGAGGCGCTGATCAAGGCTGTCAGGAGCGGCGAGGAGGGCCACGTGCTACGAAAGTCGCTGCTATATCAGCTCTTTCAGCGCTACATCGGCTACTGCAAAGGGTTCCAGGGCATCCAGGGGTGTTTCCTCGGCGGTGGCGTGACCGAGGCGGCATATGTGATCCGGCTACCGCCTAGTCCCTCGGCAACGGGCGACCGTGCAGCATTTAACATGTACTGGTGTGATTGTGTTTTTCAGTTTCATGCTCAACAGACACCCGGACGGTCCCTCGGACAAGGCGAGCATTGCCGTTGCTGTCGAGGAGATCCTCTTTGGGGATGAGCTGAACGCCGTCGACACCTACACGGTTTATACACACATGACCCCGACTGATAACGGCCATGTAGGTGACGTGTACGTATTCCAGGGCCAGAGGTTAGTGGCGCTGTGCTCGAACATGGTATACCACACCATGGCATCTGGACACGCGAAAACAGGACGACAGCCACCCCGATCATCTACTCAGACCGAGACTCGGCACGAAAATTTTGCTACACCTCTCGCCTAGCCGAAGCCCCAGCCTCCAGTTCAGCCTCTTGCTCGTGTAGAGAGTTATGCCCAGCCCAAGGCCTATCACCAGCCACAGCCGCTGTCTGAGATGCAGGCTCCATCTCAACCCCGAGCAAACAACATCGACGCGGCACAGGGTGGCATGGAACAAATAGCTAAACAAAAGGAAGACGTTTCGGGACTCATTCTTCAGCTCATTGCGGCAGAAACTGGCTGGCCCGTTGAAGACCTGCACGACGATACGGCTGTCGCCGACTTGGGCGTTGACTCGCTAATGAACATTGCGCTGGTCTCCAGGCTCCGCTCAGAGAAGAGCATCGACATATCGCCTGCGAAGTTCCGACAATGTGTTACTGTGGCGGATATCAGGAAGGCCTTTGGAAACTCAGCAGGCGATGTCGGTCCGGAGCAAGGAAACAAGAAGAGGCTTGTCGAGGTGAACAATCAGGAGTCCGATCTCGCCCACAGCTTAGACAGCTCGAGCACCCTCTCCTCAAACTCCCTGTCGGACAGAAGTGCCAGTCCGAATGCCATGACTTCTAACACAGACCCCCGGTCAGTGTCGTCAGGGACATCCCCAGTCCCCGAGATGGTCGATATGAAAGGCTCCATGGGCCTCGCACACACCGCCGCCGACGAGGCGGCTGGGATGCCCGACGAGCTCAAAGACACCACAGTCGAGGTGTTCCTCATCCAAGGCGAGCCAAGCCCTACCGAGCCACCGCTTTTCCTTGTACCCGACGGTTCCGGCTCGATCGCCTCGTTCCTCCAGCTCCCCAACCTCCAACGCAACATCTGCGTCTACGGCCTGCACAGCCCATGGGTGGATAACCCAGCGGGCTTCACCTGCACGATCGAGCAGGCCTCGCAGCTGTACGTGGCCGCGATCCGTGAGCGGCAGCCCCACGGCCCGTACCTCCTGGGCGCCTGGTCATCGGGCTGCGTGTTCGCGTACGAGGCGGCCCGCGTCCTGTCTGAGGACCACGGCGAGGAGGTGCTGGGCCTCATCATCATCGACATGCACCGGCCCAAGCCCCTGCTCGACTGGATCAAGACGACCAAGGAGCTGTGGGAGTACTGATGCGAGACGACAGGGCTCGCCAACGTCTTTGCTCCCCTGCCCGATGCCCAGGACCTTGAGAAGCACCTGATCTGTAACTTCCGGGCGCTGAACCGCTACAACCCGAAGCCCATGCGGCCCGGAAAGGCACCCAAATACGGCACCTTGATGGTGTGGGCCAAGAAGGGCATGGGCAATGGTTTGAAAAGAGAGGACTACGCGGACCTGCCCGACCCGCTCGAGATTGGGACATGGTTCTGATTCGACAGGACTGATTTCGGCCCAAATGGCTGGGACGAGCTGGTAGGCGATAACGTCCAGACGGTGGCGATTGATGGCCACCACCGGAGCATCATGGTGCCACCTAATGCGGGCTGCCTTGTAAAGGTCATTGATGAGGCCCTGGAAAGGTTCTTGGCCTAGAGCTAGGTACCCAAGTACCTAGGTACTTAAGTAGGTATATGAGGAAAGTTGTACCATCAGTTGATAGTTATTATGTTTTAGGATAATGCTCGTTTGTATCATACGAGCTGCGATTTATAGATACTTGGATAGTGCCACCCGGGGCCATTTCGCGGGGCTGGAGGAAGGGGGAGGGGAGCCACATGGACTTCTTTGTTATCGCAGCTCCCCCTGCACCACCTCCTTGTCGAAGTCGATGAGAGATCCAGGCATGCGTCCGACTCCAACCCGATTGTAAAACGTGGACGCCTCTTTACCTTGTGCCTCTGTGGGTGTAACCAGAAGAACGTAATGAGTCCTCGGGTTTTGCACCTCATCTTTTGACTTGCCCAGAACCACACACTTCAGAAATGGCTCTAACTCATCCTTCCTGTCAGGATCATCCAGTATGATGCAGCCGCTGGCACTACTCAACTTCCTCGCTGCCTGCAAGTCAAACGGACGTCCATACACACTCAGTTCCAATGGGCACGTCAAGCAGTCCCCGCTGTAGCTCCAGGAATTCCCACTGTCAGACGACCATCGCGAGCATATGTCATATTCCTCCCACTCCACCTCGTTGAAAGGCAGATTCAGATAGCTGATGGCCCCTTTGTAGGCCATCCACGACCACGAGGGCGGCGGAATAATGTCTAAAGCCCCACCTTTGGGCGACTCGAATTCGATTCTTTTCATCCCACTCGGTGAGTCTTCTGCGCGCTGCCACAGCAGACTTCGCCATAACAGGCCACAGGCTCCATCATCAAGGACACCAAACCCTCCTCGGACACTGAAACTGGATATCAGGTGTTTCTCGATACCCGCAATAGCGACTGGTCGGTCGGCATCATACGACAGCTCCAAGCGTGAGTACTTCGAGTATAGATCTTGGTACAGGCGAATCTTGCCTCCGTGAGTCGTTTTCATTCCAACTTCAGGAAATCTGGAGTCACCGAGGAATGAAGCGAGTTTACTGGATTCTCTTTGCTTAGCCCCATGATTCTTGTTCACAGAGTTTTGAAAATACTTACTTGTTCATTCTCATGGTGGTCTCGCATCGGACACCGGCCCCACACTCCCAATACGTCTGCTTCTCGGTGAAGAAAATCGTACGTCGAGCCAGTACTCTTTCTTGCAATACCCAACCTCTCCTATTGAGATGACTGTCCAGTGCATGTTGTTCAAAGTTGTCAATGAAGTCGCATGCATATATGGGAGGACGGTCAGCGATATTCTGATGAATCTTCCAGCAAGCTCTCTCATCCCTAGGCTTCATGAATCCGTCGTGTTGGCCAGCAGCACAACTTGCAGCCAGTACGCAGTACGCATTTCGAAATATACTCTCCATATGCTTCGCCTGTTCATTGAAGTCGCCCTCTGGGCCCTGAATTATGCAAATTGAATCGATCCATAAGTATTGTTGGTACAGGCTTCTTGTCACCTCCACCGCGTCTTGGAACGTCTGCGGAAGATTTTCAAGGAGAATCCCCTGGCGGTGGTGGGCTAGGTTCTCTGGAGACGTGCAGAAATGCGACGTGCGGTTAGGCCCCCAAGGATGAGACAGAGCAAGATACTCGAATGAATCGCCATCCTGGGTCTCATAGAGCCTCACTCCGGCGTGTCCCGTCTTGCCCACGTCTAAGAGTCTTGTGGGAAATCGAGAGGTGGGATCCTTTAAGGGCCTGCAGTCTTCGTGGCGCCGATCGCACTCGTCTAGCCAGTGGCGAATTATGGTGAAATGTGCTTCACTTCCAACTCGTGGAGGTTTGGGCAGACCAACTTGGGGCCAGGAATCCAAGAAATTGCTCGATCCGGGCTCGAAATCTCCGAATCGGCTCTGTGTTAGTAGCCTAGCTGCCACCAATTGTCTGGGCAACCATTCAACCACCGCGCCGGCGAAGAAACTCACCTGAGTCTTGATGGCAGGCCAGAAGGCTGATGACCGGTCGGCGATTCAGTTGTAAGTCGGAATCAACTAAGTCGAATACAAGAACTAGAGCTTGGTCGGAAAATAAGTTCTTCCCAAAGCGCCACCGCATGTTACAGAAGTCACAAATACTAGCATCCCTTCTCAATTCCCGCAATCTGTCGGTGATTTGGAAACTTTTTGTATAGAAGTCCATTCCCTCACATTTCATGCATAGCTTTGCTTTGGGAACTGCACCTGTTTGTATTATACCCCGCAGTTCAGGACAACTGAGCAGTGTAAAAACAAAAGTCTTGTCTGCAGCTCTGATCCAGGTAGTGTTCAGCTACAAAATATCAGTTAAAAACGGGGGCTTCCGACTGCTGGCCACCGAGAAAGCTCACGGTCTGGGAGTGGTCAGCAGTTTCCAGTACCGAAGTAGACGAAAGTTATTGTGGTAATTACCGTCTGCAAAATGAGAATCATCACCCAGCCTATCAATGCAAGCAGCCTGCCAAAGGAGGATGCCAGAACAACTTGACTCACATGCTGGATATATAGATATGTCAGGGCTTATTGTAATTATCGATGAATGATTCTGCAGTGCTCCAATTGTTAAAGGACTTACATTCTTCAGATTTCAAGGAAATATTTACTGAATTAGCGAATGTGCTTAAAAGCAGATATTGGGACGAGTCCTATCTCACATACTGTGCGCCACGTCAGTCCTTGTCTCCATCAATTAGCGTTGTGTCTTCCTACTCACGTCCTGCATCAAGATTAGTATTAATCTTAATTTGGACCTAGATTTTGAAGCATGGATCTCTAGACGATTAAGAGCCATCAATATCGCATGCTACTACCTAGAAATCTAAAGAGGCAGGACTTACTTTGTTTCCCCTTCCAGCACCCAGACTCTGTTCGTGTGAGACTTGCAGGCGACTTGCATGTTTGACGATATCATCCTGAGGAACCCAATACCGTGGATCCCGGCATCTGGTCTCTATTTGGTTTAGAGATTCATGAAGATCCCTAGCGTTGGTTCGACAACCCGACTCCCAGGCTATCGTAGCGTTTCGTGGGAGATTGGCGACCAGAAGCTTGTCCTCGATGATGCACAACAGATCTTGTAGAGCCTGCGAGCTTCGGAGTACACGTTTCATTTCTGCAATGTGTGTCTTGACATTAGGGTGAATACCGGGGTTGTCATAGCCTATTTCCGGCTTGTACCCTGCGGTCCAGTAGGAACTGTCGCCTCTCATGGATTTGGTCTTCTTGGTGAGCTTCGTTATTCCCTCAGTTCCATAGATTATCCACGTCATTAGCTGCAGGATAATGCAGCCCATTGACCAGATATCGGATAACCTCGAGGTTGGTGAGATTCCGGCTTTCAAAGTTTCAGGTGGTAGATATGACCTCGTACCGGCCCCCGAATTTGTCGACTCAACGATAAGTCTCTCACCAGTCGCTGCGATGTGGTATTTGGCAAGCCCCCAGTCAGCCAACTTCCAGACACCAAGTGGGAAACTTTGACTATTGCTGTCGAATACGAGAATATTCTCAGGTTTCAAGTCCCCGTGCCGGTAGGAATCTGCCTTGCCGTGCTTAAAAGTGTGCAGTTCTTTCAGTACATATGCTAGGCCGACGAGTTGGCTCACGATACTGGCTATATGTTGACGAGCAATTTTGGAACGGCTGTGGTAATTGTTGTGTTTCTCCCAGAGGTTGGAGAGGTTGCCTTCATCTGCCCAGGGGAAAATGAAATATTGCGCCATGTCAGTGGAAATCAGAGCTGTAATTTCCACTACATTCGGGAGACCAAGCCGGCAAATTGCCTGCAGAGCCCTAACTTCTCTCTCCCAGGCCCTTTTTCCTTCAGAATTCTTGATGGACTTTTTGAGTTCTTTGATAGCAACCACACCTCCTGCCTAAATAGACTCTGCATCAGCTGATCATAACTTTTCTATATTCAACAATAGACAGATACAAATATGAGCAAGCCCTTGATCGAGCGTGTGCAGAGACTGGAATAACAATGTGTATACTGAAACAAGGCACTCTCATTGAATTTCATCATACCTTGCGGATTGGATCATCGACATCCAGGAATTCTTTGTGGATTTTGGCCTTGTAGACGACACCGAAATGACCACTAGTTTCAACTGCGCTGGACACATCGATCATTGGAAGTGCAATACCTGGCTCAAGTTTAATGACGGAGAATCGGTTCTGCCTTGGAAAAGATGGGGCCCTGAAGATATACTGAGTTTGTCGGAAATTGCGTCTCCTCCCTGTGTCTTCAGGCCAGATCTGTTCGATTTCGGCTTTTGAAATTGGGAGACTCTTGTCCGATTTACGAATTCTGTTGAACCGCCGCATCATGGTTTCCAACTCCGGGCCCTTGACACCCAAACAGATTCCAATGGCGAAAATCTCTTTGGCACGGCTACTGGTAAACTGCACGAGACTCTTGGCCTCACTAGACAGATGGTCGAATGACTTTGATTTGTTCCATATCGTTTCGGTAACGGAGGAGTTCGTAATCTGGCTAAGAGCGCTTTTTGGTGCGAAGTATGTTCCATGGTGAGATGGGAACATGGACTGTGTCAGAGCGCCGTTGATATGCTCATCCAGACTTTCGGCCTTTCTTGACATCGTGGTCGTTCTCCCAAGTGGGTGGTAGGGAACTTACAGGACTTAATTTGGGATATTTAGTTAGAGTCCGCCCAGTAGGTGCGTGATATATATATCCACAGAAAAAGTGGTGTTCGTTGGGAAGTGGGAAGAGAGCAAATGCGGCTCTGCGGCCAGATTAGGTTGTCATCGTGGGGAGAGCTGGTAAACTTGCTCAAGTACCTATTGTACCAAGGTTCTACCCGTAGTGAGTCAGCGTATGTAACGTAAAAGAGGCGAGAATTACGCGAGGTGTGGGTGTGGAGCTCACCGGTGTAGTCTTTGGGTGTGAATGTGGACGCCTCCAAGCTCTCTGTCTGCCGGCTAAAATCCATTCGATCCTACGATACCATGAGTGGTGTGGTAAGATTATTTCCGACAGTAGTTTACCTGGCTGATGATTCGCCCGGCTGCTGTACCCGAGGACTGCTTCCTCAGCCTGTCTACGAGGCACCGCGTTTGAGCAGCCACCGTCAATGGCTCAACGCCGCCACGAGGCTCCGGTGCTCAGCACCTAAGAGTCTGAGTGGAGGCGGCATGCTACAAGATGGGATGGGCTTATGCAAAAGGAGGCCTAGATAAGTATGCATGCAATCGCCAGGGTTGGCAGCCACCATCATCCCCTGCGAAGGGCCGGTGTGTGGGACGCAAAATGGTCGACCGAGAACAACTGGAGTCATCTCGCCCGGTGGAAGGCACTGAGGGGATTTCTGTCTTCTGAATGGTCACCCACCTTTTTCAGTGAGAATTACTTTGGAGAGCCGGGGTCTAATGCTGCCTACTGGACACGGGCTAGTCAATAGCTCGATGCAGGATGGAGGTCAACCAGATGATGATGACCTCGGCTTTTTCATCAGGAAGGTTGTGGTGCCATGTACTACCACCCTGCTCCGGATTTTGCCACTGATAAACACAGACCGTCTTTATCCGAAAGCTCGCCCGCTGATCAATCTTCATCGCTGACTTGCTGACCTAGAAACCTTAACTATTGGATGTACACATGGTCTCAACCACGATGTACAAATTCACGCAAATTGGTCACTCTGGCTATCTCCAAACCTTTGGCCCTGATACTAATAACGAAATAGGCGCGAAGGGGTTCTGTTCGAGAGGCTATCGGACATAAGACGAATGAGCAGCGTGTTGCGTCCCACAAACCGTATGCTGTATCCGCCTCTAATGTGAGGTAGTAACTACAACGCTGTTTAAGCCCAAGTCACCGGCTGATGCAATATTTCAGAATTCATTATTAAGGTTTCTCAGACATTGGATCGATTTGGTACTTTGGTCTCCCTTCCGTGTTGTTTGAAAACAGAAGTAGGAGAATTCCTGCTCTAATTACAGCTAATATTCTGACTTACTAGGTTATTTGGCCTGCTCAGTGAGTGCGCTGAACCTCAACTTCATGATCCTCAAACCTTTGGCAATTGCGTGAATAGAATTGCCGTAATTCGCAGCCTAAGGTAACCCTCTTAGACTTGGGTAATACCGGCGTGGCCAAGGCAGAATCACGCGCGTTTGGTAGCTTACGTGAGAGGGACCTTGCTTTGCAAGCTGTACTGGGCACCTGAGGAACTAAGAGGGCGTTTGCTGAGGCTCTGTGACTCCCGTGCGTTTGGCCCCCAAAGGCTTCAAAGTGCACCCACTCACTGCGCCTCCAACGAGCTGAGGGAAATTAAGCCTCGCTGTAAAATATGCTTTTTACACAGCGATCTAGGCAGACTTAAAAGGCCTAGGAGGCCTAATTCAAGGCTGTGGGAAGTAGCATCGTACTTTTATTTAAGACGTCTCCCATTTGAGCTGTCAGGCCAGCAAGAACTTGGGGATCATGTTTTTTTATCCCCATAGCGAATTCAGTATCGACAAGTCACGACCAACAGTCCCAAAAGTTTCTCTGACCTGCAAATTTTAATCCAATTTCTTTGCTCTACTGTAGCAATCAGAGTCACTTGATTCAAGCCATTCTTGAGGTGCACTGAGTTTCCATTGGAGGGGATAACAGTCAATAACAACAATCTGTGTGCGCTGGAGACGGGTGTCGGAGAAGTACCGGGTAAACATACCGCAATTCAGTCTTCAATTCAGTCTTCAATTCCCGTGAGATTTGGACACACTGGCCAGAAGATGTGAGACTAATGCAAATTGGGAACTATAGGATACAGCATTCGGACATTGCAAGTAGCCATGTTGATGCCGAAGTTAACCATCACGAGCGACCAGTCGCAGACTGGAAGAACCTCAAAGTCATCCAGCTCCAGTACAGGCTCTTCTCCAACCTGTTCGGATTTTCCGTCCTCTGCTACAAACGCGACACATCTTTCCGTACGGACCGAATATACCTCTGACGGGTTTGAATTTCTTGATGATGGAGACGATAACTTGGGAGTAAGTTACATTCATGTATCCCACTGTTTCTCAATATGTATTTCTTAAGGCCATGGTGAAATAAACCAGCTAAGAGTTTCTTGTCGCAGTCTGAGTCCCAGGCCGCACCAAGTAGCGATATCCTAAATGGGGTGGAAAGACCATCGGCTAAATTCCAGGACATTCTATTGAGCTCTCTAATAGAATGCGACGATCAGGGGAGAGATAAAGGATTCTTCCCCAAAAGCACATTTACAGCGCTCATCACTCAGGAAACTGTCGGCCAAGAGTTGCACCGTGGGCGCGAATTTCGACGTCTGGGTTCTGCCCACCTTGACAGAATTACGCGGCGTATTTGCAAAGATTCTTCGTTCAAGAAGATTTTTGCGCTCTTGGTGCTTGCAAATGAGCTAACTCATATTGAAACATTCATTAAAGACGACATAACGGACAATGATCTACCTCTTTGCAAGGTCTTCCTCCCTGGGTCCCATCTGTTTGGACTTGGTCGGAAGGGTAACCAACACTATGCGTTGGGCTGCTTTGCGTCCTGGACCCATTCATCCATCAGGTCGTTCGAGGAGTGGCAGTGGACAATGCTGGCCCCCACTTTTGAAAAAGGTCAGCGCAGAGACGTCAAGCATGTGGTTTTGAGCCACAGACATCCACTTCCCTTCACAAGGGACAGCCGCCTTGATCCGGACGATAAAACCTCACGGCATGGCGGTCACAGCACCGTTTTTAAGGTCCGAATCCATCCAGATCACCATAACTTCAATACAACAATGGTAGGTCGATCGCTCATGAAGTCCCCATAAAATTCCTTCTGTATAGCATAGCCGGCTCACATTTCTAGAAGGAGGGAACCAATGCCTGCACCAGCTTCGCTGTGAAATGCCTCTCCTCTCGGGACATAGCCCGTTTCAAACAAGAAGTGGATATGCTTACCACCTTCAGCGGTGATTCTGATAAACACCTCATCTCCTTACTGGCTACATATCAACAGGGGAATGAGTACTACTTGATTTTCCCCTGGGCCGGTGGGGATCTGAGGTCCTACTGGAGGGACATCAACCCCGAGCCCACAGCAAACCAGGAGACAATGAAGTGGCTGGCCGAGCAATGTTATGGACTCGCTAAAGGCCTTTACAAGATACACCAACACGAGACGAGATATTTGAGGGGGTCAACTGATCATCCATTTATTCCAAAGGAGTTTACCGATGCAAGCGCTCGAAGTGGATCGCTGAAGCTTTTCGGGCGCCATGGAGACATCAAGCCGCAGAACATCCTGTGGTTTGATGGACAGAGCAATCAAAATGGAAGGCCAATCTTAAAAATCACCGATCTAGGACTGGCTGAGTTCAAGACAAGTATTGCCCAAATATACAAATCGCCTGATAAGGTCTCGATGACCGCAGCTTACCGTCCGCCAGAATACGACACAGAGAACGGGAAGGTCGGTCAGTCTCATGACATCTGGGCTCTTGGGTGCCTATACTTGGAAATGATTGCCTGGGTTCTCGGAGGCTGGAAGCTGGTACAAGAATTTGAACGGCTGCGCGTCACTGAGAATACGGGTCCTCGCTCACCCGTGGCTGCGGAGGGCACGTTCTTCAAGGTGAATAGTATCAATGAATATGGCGTGTGGGAAGTTGTCCTCAACCCGACGGTCAAAAATGTAAGTTGATCAGTCTCCACGAATCTCGCTCAATACCTATTCCGAAGTACTCGATTCGATGTTCACATAGTAACCTCCCTGTTCAAGTTTATCGAGAGGATGCATAGCCTTCCAGCCTGCGGCAAATATTTGCATCTGTTTCTGGATCTTATCAAAGAGGAGATGCTCGTAATCAAGGCAACAGACTCAGCCGAGAAAAGCCGTATAAGCGCTGCTGCGCTCACATTCAGACTTGGCAGCATGATTAAACTACGTACGCATACATAGAGCTAGGTTTGGGACTATTCGCCGATATGTGAATCTTGGAGAGAGTCCCAGATGATGGAAATGTGTTTTCAGCTATCTCCTTGACAGAAATCTTCTGCTCTCAATTCGTTATCTATTCCTATACCACGGCCATAATAAGTGCCTGCCATTAGAAGTAGGCAAGGTGATAAGTCGCAGCACCGTTTCACGCACCACCCCCTTCAGGTATACTCGATTTTTCGACCTCCTTAAGAACCAACCCCTATTTCAACACTTAATTTCTCAATAACCATTAAAGCTATTCACAATCAGATAATAACCCCTCGCTCTCTAAAGCGTGCACTACAATACATTCCATTTCCTTAACCTTATCGTTATCCCCTGACTCGTCGTCTTCAAGTGTTTTAGGGGGCTCCTCCTTTAAGAGTCCCATTATAGCCCTTTCCTTTATAATAGCCGCAATACTAATGAAGGCTTTATTTGGGTCCGGGACCACCCTCCTCTTCTTCTTCAGCTTCTGCTGCTCTAGGGTAGCTATAAGAACCTGATTTTCAGCCTCTATAGTAATAGCACAAGTAGCTAACTTATTAAGCCCCTTGCAGACCTTGCGAAAGAGGAGGCAAATAGTAGGGGATTTATAAATATTGCTAATGCTATATAATTCCGATTGAATTACTATAATGTGCCTAGAGGAATATAGTATTTTTAAATTAATTACAGCTAATTGCAAGTTAATTATATTATTCTCTAGCTTGCTAGCATTATTAATAATAATAGTATTATTATTTTAGGCTATTAGTTGAGAGTTTTTACTTTTATTTGGTCCCTAGGCTAAATTCCTATTATAACTTATACCTTCTTAATAATAATAGTCTTTATAATGCTATTCTAAGACTTTTTATAAGTATCAAGGAAGAATTCTTTACTAGATTCCTTAGTGCTATACTATATTACTAACAGGGCTAAATTTTAATAATATTACTTCTTTAAAAGAGAGAATATATTAATGTTAAGGGGTTAAAGGATGTAGGAAGTATGGGCGGGAAGAAATATAGCCTAAATCTTTAATTTAAAGTAATGCTATATAAACTCTTTAGTAATATGCAAGATATAGCTATTGAAAGAGGAAACCTATTATAAGGGATTGGAGGGATAGGTATTTAGCTTGAATATTATTATAAGCTATAAAAGACCTATCTAATTATTCATTCAGCCTATTTCTAAGGTTATAAATAACTAATTTCTAAATTCTTAAGTTTATTAAAGGAAACTATTATTATTATACTAATTTGCCCCTAAAGATAACGAGAGGGCTGAGAGCATTACTACCCTATTAATGCACTTAATTGAGGTATACTATATGCGATTAAGGGCTGCTTTTTTAATAATTAAATTAACTACTGAAGAGCCTATTATAAGGTGATTCTTCCTATTGTCTTCCTAGAAGCCTATCTTATTAGCATTATGCTAGAATTTAAGAGGAATATTAAGGAGCTTAGGTTTGTTAAGGCGGTTAAAAAAGAGGTTAATATTCTTATATATAGCTGCATTTATATATTTATATTTAATATATATAGCCTTAAGGGTTTTTATTAAGGGATTTCTTATTAGGAATCATATTATCTAATTCTTTCCTAGTGGGTGGTAGTTGGTAATATTGGGAATAGTATTATTGGTGATATGGGTTGTAAGGCGCTGGAGAGCTGTATGTAATGGGGGATGGCTCAGACGGCCCTGAAGAAGGGCCCAGCTAGCCAAAATTGACTCCTAAGTATATGATAGCTTCTGGTGAGTTAAATTATACTCCTTACGAGTGGGCATTCCTTGAAGGCGATGGTGTAGGCTATACCTGGAAATATAGTGGTCTCTAGATGCTTGTTGTTGGGATGTCCTATTAAGGAGGTTAGTAGTAGCAGCTAGGTATTGTGAAATAGAGATATAAGGTATACTGGAGTATAGAGAAGAGGATGAGGATTTAAATGGTATAATTGATGAGAATATAGCATTTAAATAGAGGTTAGAATCATTAAGTGTAGTAGGGGTGGTTAAGAAATCGGTGTCTGAAACCGGATGTGCGGGAAGGGGGTGGTGCGTGAAACGGTGCTGCGACTTACCTAGGTGCTTGGCCCAGTGAATCGACCATATAATCTTTAACTACCCGATTTCAATCCAGTACAGCCAACTCGAGTGGGATATGATCCAGAAGCTCTCGGACCTCTCGATGGAGACATAGGGTCTTATTAACATTTATTCAGCACTTCTGTCTTATACCTAGGTAAATTAGACTATCAGTGTATCTGAATGTTATGACTTATTATGGAGGCTCGGGGTTGATGGTCACTAATTATTGGGTATGAAGCAGCTTTTGCGAAGGAACTAATTGTATCAGTTAACGTTCACCCACCCCGCTTTTCAGGACCTTCCTAGGTACCCAACTTTTAATATCAGCCCACCCAGTATAAGGAATTAAGTGTGCACTCTACCTACCTAGGTAGGTGTATAACTTTTCATAGACCCTCTAAATTACCCCGCCTCAGAGCCCCTTAACGCGTCCTTGCCTTGCCGTAAAGCCCCTTCGTGGGGGCCTTCGTGTACTTAGAGGAAGGGCGCTTCAAGGGCCAAGAGGAAGCCCCTCTACGCGCCCATAGGTACTTCCTCCAGATAGGTGAATGGACCTTCCTCTGGGTATTCGGAGAGTCCTTCCTCCGGGTGCTCAGAGGGTCTTCGTGGAGGGGCTTCCTCTGGGTGTGTAGAGGGGCTTTGGGGCGGGGTAATTCAGAGGACACTGAAGGTACGACATATTATATGAGCCTAAACGCTTACTAGTTTGTATTGGGTGAGCTAATTTTTAAAGCTGGTTGGGCGGACTTTGACTTGCTTGAAACTGATGCCATGTACAACTGCGAGAACGGAGGAAGTAAACTTCAGAGATCATCGTAGCGGTTAACACCATAGAATTCATCAGAACATCATCGTCTTAAATACAATGGTCTTGGGTATTTAATAAATATTTACTACATATAATTACACTGTGAGCAGATTAAAATACAAAGGATTGAATCGAGCTCCTAGCATCTGGAATTTCAAGATGAGCGTATGTGGTCAGACTCTCACAAATTCTTTAGTTCATGATTTCATATCGTCCCGACACCATTACCAAGTCAAGAACATATCAATTGTGGTTTTAAACCATCACTGAACCCACGCGAACTCGAAACTCATGCGCAGTACTGGCGAAGCTTACGCCCATTCCCCTCTATTTCCATGTGTGGCATCCTTCGGGCCGAGGCGGACTTCAATGTTGGTAGTCGCGGCAATCTGCCCCATTGGAGGTTCCTGAATGGGCAATGAATGCTCCGTCTCGCTAGTCTCCGTCTTCAAGGAATGCTTGGCCGAACTAGTGCCACGCCAGGCGCTGCGGCGAAACCTGCTGGAGGGTGGCGATCCTCCACTGTAGCCCCCGGACCCCTTGAGTGGCGTGCGCCCATAAGAAGCGTCGAGCTTGTGCGTCACGTAGCGGTCCCAGAGAGGCTGTAACGGCGGCATGTTGCCACAGAAGATCATCACGAAGGCCTCGGCGCCGGTCCACATTTGGATGTCATAGGCGCTCCCTATGCGTGTATTTGTCAGCCAAGCGTTCTGGAAACGGGATATGTCTAACGACTTACATGTGAAATCACTTCGTGAGGTGAGGTCGACGATGTACCGCACTTTAATGCCGCTGAAAAGTGCGGCGCTGCGGATACATGTTAGCAACATGGCATGGGAAGATATAGCACTGGACCCAACCCACATGACACCAAGACCAAGCAATAGACAAAGTGCAATCTTCTTTCCGCGCTGCAGGTTCAGTCCGCCGATAATCGTTGCTGGCAAAACGGCGAGGACTAAGTCGGCCGTAATGTTCCAAGCTGTGATAATGTTAGCAACGGTCATCATCCCTCCCTGTAAATGAAGCAGTGGCTCGTAGATGAGAAGGGTTCCTAGCAACTCACAGGCAAGGAAGTAGTTATAATTCTGCTGCACCGAAGGGTCCCAGCAGTTTGCCTTGATGGTCGGATTCCAAAGAGCGCGCGGCGGGTCGCATTGGACAAACGTGAAAATGCACCCCAACGAGTTGACGATGAATATGGTCACGATAATGAAATAGAGCAGGGCTCTGCGCCAGACCGTGTTCCGGGACATGAAGCGAAGTATGAGGATGGCCACGGAAGCCTTGCCTGTAGCGAACAGGAAGATAGCCCACGGCTGGGAGATCCAACTCCACTTGACTGCCTCCATCGTCTGCTCTGGGCTCAGATAGAACACATGGCGAGCTCCTCCAATGCTGGCCATATACGTCACGAAACATGCTGTGATGACGAAGAGGATCTATTGCGTTGCCACATAACTAATTAGTTGACTGTGATGCTCGGAAGGTCTACCTGAGTACCTAGGATAAGGTTGAGCATACCACAGTGATCAACATCATCCAGTCGTCCCATCCTAGGCCTCTGATTTTGACACGGGCATAAAACCGGAGACACAGCATAAGCATGGACACAGCTGACCACGTCCAGTACGCCGCTTCGAGCCTAGGTCCACGGTCCTCATCCGGAGGTAGTGGACCCTGCATAGGAGGGGGAGGCCCGCCAGACGACATGATTTGTCTGCGTCTTTCCGTGACTGGAATATGACAGGTGTGAGTTACACTGCAGTGTCGAATTGATTATGATGCAGGCTGGGCGATATTGGCGTTGTCCTTGACAGAAGGCGCATAGACGGGTGAATGTTGTGAAATATGCAGGGTGATGACCATAATTTAGATCAACTTCCAGGACTGAATTATCATACTTCACAGTCTACATCACGATCGAGGCGTCAAAAATAGAAGTTCCGCATTTGGACATGCCCATGGCGGAACCGCCTAGGATTCAATGTTTGATCCAAGTCACAATCCTTTGGCCAGACTATTGCCACTCCCTCAGCTGCGCTATGATTCTGTGTGGTATTACCTTTCGAGGTTACGTACAATAATCGAAAACCCCGACATGGAAATATGGCAGAGGATACCCCAGAAAAGAAATATTTGTAGTCAAGTGCTAATTTAGGTAACGGGGGTCCTCTTGTAAATGCATCCAGCTTCTCCTGCCGTGATCAACAGTTGCATCATGCGAGTCATACATGCATGCATGGAGCCGAGTTGCCGTTCAAGGAACGAAAGCCCGAACCAAGTATCAACCGTCATTCTGGCCCCCACCCTCTAGTGCTTAGTAGAGAACATTGCCAATATTTCAAGAGCATACATGACCGATTGTGATGGTGTGTGTGCATGCGGGGAAATCATACGTGAGAAGGACTAGGCTGATTTCTTGCAGTGATAGTAAGGTAGGATTGTCAGACTAGTGAAGCAACAAACTTGATTTAAAGGTTGCTGGCACGCATACCTAGGTGTAGAGTGGATCGAAGGATTGCGTGGTGCCTGAGAAAACGTCGGAGCGACCACGTCTCTGGCAGTAAACCCCGACCCAGAGCATGACTTTGATAATGCCGATCCGGGGACTGCCCCACTGATTGCAAGCTACCCACTAGATAGACTTCAGGAGGATCAGGGCAAGGTTCAGATAAGGCTGCCGTTGAGTGTTGCCTGAGCAAGTGCGTGTGATTGCATGGATAGTCCTTGGTTTGTTGAAACATGAAGGAAGCAAACAAGTGCACACTACGATCACTAACACTGCGTTTTCTTTGCACACTTAATCAGGACGAGTTAAACTAGGCATTCAGTGCTGTTTACCAAAAATAAAAAAAAAAAAAAATAAAAAAAAAAAACCATCAAGCTTTGGGAAACACCTTGTATTGTAATGAATCCATCATCTAACGTCTCATTGATGCAGACGACTGCATGGGAGATACGGCCTGGGGCTATGGGAAACAACTTGAGTTAATCCTTCAGAAACCAACCCAACATCCGCCGCCACCTCCACATTGAATTCCATCCAGCTAGTCGTCGGTGTAAAGGTCCGGGTAGATGATCCCCGAGTCCGGGTCAGGCTCTGGGTACACAATACCATCGTCGACGTCCGGCTCGGGGTAGACGATGATGTCGTCGACGTCGCCTTTTTTGGCATTAGCAAGGGTCGGCAGAGGTCAATGTAGGTTCGCTCACTACATACCGGGAACTGGGCTGGCCAGCACGCTCATGGCTGCTGCCATGAGAATCAAAAGTGCAGACTTCATGATGACGGTGGATCGCTTCTCTTGTGGCTTTGAGCTGGGCGAGAACCAGTCGAGGAGAGCCGATGGGGGATGGCTGTCCCTCGGGTTGATTTTGATGGAAAGAAGCGCGCAAGGCTTTATACGCCGCACCAAAGACCAAGCGTAAGCGGCATCGTGTCCACATCCACCGGAACATTGCTACGCTGTAGTGCCCCACAATGGATCGATACACATGTGTGGGATGCAGAGGCCTGCTCGGCGGTTCTATCTGTAGGCAACCCCTACCACTCAGGGCTAGGAACGAAACCAGCTACGCAGGAAGAAAGCTAATGCAATCCTTCCGCTGACAAGCGTATTAGACATCATATGACATGACGTCCACATCAAGACGAGATATGAGTTCGTGGATGGCACGCAGCCGAGACGCTCTCCGAAGTCATCCTGTCGCCCCTTCTCCAAGTCTCCCGGACCGCCCTTCATCCCAACCTTTCTCACTCTATGCGCATCCGTTCTCGGTTGCGGGCTATCATCGTATCAGTACACATTCACAATTGGAGCCACACATCACACCGCTGGAAGATGTCTGCTCATGAGAAAGAGCTCCTTCTCGAGGGCGATTGTGATGATGCCAGCAGTACTGTTGCTAGTCACTATGAAGTCAACAACCACACGAGGCCATCCTCACGTCGACGGTGGATATGGGCAATAGCTCTACAAGTCTTACTCATCACCATGTACACTGCCGTTTCCTACGCGGTGATTCGACACAGCGCCGGTCCGGGATCTGAGCCCGATATTCACGGTATGTTTGTCCAGCGCCAGCCCTCACTTCCACACCTGAGCCCCCCCCCCCCC
>NQMI01000111.1:132902-151599 GCA_002270565.1 Stenocarpella maydis
TTGACAGAAACGTAAATTTACATTGCTTTGCGCCACAACAACAACCACATTGGAGGCGAGAAATTGGCAGAAAGGTATTCAATTCAATTCATGACCGTCAACTAATAATACTAAAGCCTCAAGAATCCGCACCCATACATGTCCACTTCGATGGCCGACAGGCTCAAACACTAGACCAAACCCTCCCTCTATTTCGGCACAGCCTGGATGATAGAGTCCTGGCGGCGGGGCAGGTAGGTGTGGACCTGCTGGATCTTGAGGCCAGCCTGGTCGAGGAGGGCAGTCCACTCCTTGATTGTACGCTCGCGCGAGCCCAGCGACGCCATCATGGTGAGATCGATGGTGGCCGCCTCCCAGGTGACACCGGCATCGGGCAGTACCATCTCGTCGATGAGGATCTGAGACTTGGGGCCTGACGCCGCGATAAGCTGCCTCAGGATGGCGACACACTTGTCGTCGGGCCAGTCGTGCAGGACCTGGCGCAGGTAGTAGAAGCGGGCTGCCTTGATCGGCTGCTCCTGGAAGAAGTCATGGCCAAGGGCCTCGATGCCCTCGGGGATGGCCATGCCAGGGGGGAGGTGGGCCAGGGCCTGCGGGAGATCCTCGAGCACGAGCCTGCCCTTGAGCTGCGGGAAGGCGGCGAGCAGGGCCGCGCACTGGTGGCCGAAGCCGCCCCCAACGTCGACGAGGACGTGCTGGCCGTCAAAGCCAGCCAGCTCCCGCTCGAGGGGGAAGACGGTGAACCAGGGGACGCCGACGGCGCCCTGGACCGTCATGACCTGCTGCAGGGGGCCGAAGCGCTCGGGCTGGGTGGGCAGCCACATGAAGGCAGGCAGCTCGGTTGGGAAGGCCTTCTGGAACGCCGTGTGGGCGGCATCGGTGACGTCCTGGTACTTGGTCTCGGCCAGGAAGGCCGGGAGGGCCTGGAAGACGGGCCCACAGTTGTCAAAGAAGTGGTAGATGCCGCCCCGGTAGCCAGGCTGTGCCAGCGTCCTGGTCAGCGCGTTGGCGGCGAAGGAGTCTGGGCCCGCCTCGGAGACCATGCCAACAGACGCCAGATAGCGAAGGATGCGGCCTAGAGGAGATGACGCGACGTCGGGATCAGTCCCAATAGTTCATCCTGCGGCGGGTAGCGACAGGCAATATAGCGGGACTCACTAGTCAACAACGGCGAGGCGGCCTTCTTGGACGCCAGGTCAGCTGACGTCAAGGGCGACTCGGAGCTGGCCAGGGTCTCGAAGATGTCGAGATCCTCGGCGATCCGGGCTGCCGTGATCTCAAGGTGCTGGGCCAGGTGTCAGCAGTCTTCTTGGCTTCGGCCTCTCGTGTCTTTCCCGGATGAGATGGATTCCGCACATACCAGTCCTGAGTAGCGAGACAGGGCGTCGTGCGGGCTCTCGAGCTTGAGCTGGAGGCTCCGCAGGAAGTCGAGCACCTTGTGCCGCCCTGCAGCATCGGCCTGCAGCGCGGCGGTCTGGATCTGCTGGAGCAGGCTATCCATCTTAGCGTGCTTGAGATGTTTTCGACGATGTGTTTTGAGGGAAGAAGGGTCCGGGGCAGTCGTCCTGGCACCTCAGCGACTGCATCCCATCACCAGCCGCGGTCAGTGGATATAAATGTGACTAGCTTTTTGCCAACGCCGTGGAGGAGCCGTTGCCAACGCCTCGCTTGGCACCGGGCTATTCCTATTAGCGTGGAAGGATCCTGTAGCCGCTGACTGCGTCTCGCAATACGACCGTTGGTCGGTTAGGCGCGGGGTGAGATGAATGGCTGCGTTGCAACAGGCGCAGTGTTATTGATGGCATCGTCAATATTACACTAGCGCTGAATCCTCGGCACATGCAACCAGGCACCGGCTCGACCGGCTACAGTCAAGTCGATGGCCCCCCGGGCTGCATGAATCCTTCAGGCTGCCAACATCGAGATGGCATGGTGCAGAAGGATCTACCTCTTTCGGTGGGCAACTATCGAAAGCGTCACACCCTCGACGCAACAGTTGTGCGCCTCAGCAGGCTGGTGGTAATGGAGATGGATGGAAATCCTAGAGGAACCTCCAGCTTATTAGGAACATTAATTGCAGGGGTAGGTCCACTTAGGATGACTATATGCTAAGCACTTACAAATGTTGGTCGGATAGTTGGAAATCTGCATAATTACAAACGACACCCAAGCCTCGGGAATCGCATATCGGCAGCAACGCCCACCGTGAATGGCACTCCGTAAGTGACCACTCCGTCAGGTCCGTGGGCAGAACCTCCGGGGATAAAGGCGTGCCACCTAGGGACGTGGCTTTGGTAAATCGAGATATACGGCAGCAGTCTTCCATTCCGAGGTTCAAGCCGAACAGGTCATTGCCTGCATCTGTCGGCCGTCTAAACGGACAGCCCGCTGCATCAATCCTTCTGTACTACCCCAGCTTTCAGCCTTAGTTACTTCTAGTTATGGATTCGACAATTTCCAATGCGAGAACAGTGCAGCTCGCCGCATCGATCTTGCAGCACACCACCGAGATCGAGACGTACCTCGCCCAGAACAACCTGCCCAGCCCGTCCTTCGCACCAGGAACCCCACCGAAGCTGCCTCTTCCGCCGGGGATACAGAGCTCTCTTGATGCTGCGTTGTCGGCTGTGGACGAGCTGCAAGCCCTCCTGCTGGGACCCCTGGGGAAGCTAGTCAGCCAGGTTAGCTATGCTGTACGATCGACTGAGTGCCTGACGATCCCAGTTATGTAGGTATTTGCAGCTAATTGAAATACACCAAACCAGTACGACATGGCCAGCCTACACGCCTTGTACAGGTTCAAGGTCCCGGAAGCCATACCACTGGATGGCGATATTCCCATCCGGGAAATTGCACAACGATGCAACGCACGGGAAGACCCCATGACGCGCTTGTTAGAGCACGCCGTGGCCAACTACGTCCTCGCCCGGCCGCGCCCAGGCCATGTCGCGCACACGGCCCTGTCAGCCATGCTGGCCACTTCGCCACCCCTGATGGACTGGGTCGGCAGCGCATGCGAGGACATGTGGCCAGCCGCACCTCACGTGGTGACTGCGCTGAGCAAGTGGCCTGGCGGCCCCATACTCCCGCACCAGACAGGACACAATATCTCAGAGCGCACCGATGTGCCCTTCTTCAGGACCCTGGCTGGCGATCCCGAGCGAGCCGCCCGGTTTGCGGGGGCCATGAGCTTCATGCAGAATATGCCCGGCTTCCAGCCGTCTGCCGCCCTGGACGCGTATGACTGGGGGGCTATTGCCTCGGCATCCGAGACTGCGGTGGTGGTAGACGTCGGGGGCTCGCGCGGGGACTTTGCCTTTGCGCTGGCAGACAAACACCCTTCCCTGCAGGTCGTTGTCCAGGACATGCCAGACGTTGTCGAGCAGGGGCGTGTGATCCTGGCGGGCCGTGACGTCCCTTGTAACGTGACGTTCCAAGCTCACGACTTTTTCGGCCCGCAGCCGGTAAGGGGAGCAGATGCGTACTTCCTCCGCATGATACTTCACGACTGGCCTGATGAGTTGTGTTTGGAGATTATCCGCAACATAATTCCAGCGCTGAAGCCTGGAGCGCGACTCATTCTCAATGATCATTGTATTTCTTCCTCTGAGGAGGTTTCGCGATATCAGGAACGACAAGCCAGGTAAGCATGCAAGTATTCCGGGATTTGGTCGAATGGAGAACTAATCGGAAACAGGTGCCAGGATATAGCCATGATGGCCATGTTCAATAGCAAAGAACGGTCGGAGGTCGAGTGGAGGAAACTCATAAAAGAAGCAGATCCCAGGTTCAACTTTGCATCCATAAAGCGGCTGGCGCCATCACCATTGGCAGTGATGGAAATAGTTTGGCTGCCTTGAAAAAAAAAAAATTATTTGATGTACTTTAGAGCTCAATAGACCCCTTCAAGAATGCGGCTTCTTGGTTTCCCACTCTGTTGTCCATGAGAACAATGAATCCCAGTCAACGCATTGATGCTCTGTGCCAAAACCATGGACCCCACCAGCTTCATCGTCCTTGACCTCCACCGTCAAGTCTGCATTGCACATCAGACTCTGCCGAAGCAGATCAATGCAGTGTCGTATATGCGGTGGCGAGATCATCATTGGCAAATCACCGTCTTTGAGTGGGGTGTCACCCGCCACTGCAACATCGTGAACAGCCCAGTACCCTTGGCGGATTCCATTCTGGTCAATTGGATTCTGTTAGTCGTCTCTGAGCCCAGAGCGATATGATCCATGGGCTCCAGGTGGAGGAAATGAGCATACCAAGCAGTGCAGGAGATGGAAGACAGAAAAGGTCGATCGGTGGGGCGCGATAGTGGGATGAGTGAAGTAGCCGGCTTGTTCAGGGAACAGCGTGTCCCAGGCGGCATCGGATTGCGGGCTGCTCTCAGCGAAAGTGCGATTGTACGTGAAAGTGTATCGACTGTGATCCACTGTGATCATGGTCAGGACTTCGTGCCACCTACGCCGACCACTCGACGTGCTTACACGAGGGTACTCCTGATACAACGGATTTTTCGGCCGATGAACGTCCGAGAAAGAAACTCGTTGTCGAAAACACCAGGATTGCGACTAGGACGAGCACAGGTGATCGGCCTGAATTTTTGGGTTGAGGGCCAGGATTGCCGTCAAGCAGGGAATACGGCGAGCGAGAGAACCACTTCATTGTTACATCCAAGACACAAGAAAGATGCTAGCAGAGTCCAGAAAATTGAGTGTGCAAAAGGGAAATGGAAATGGACCACCAAAAGTAAGCGAGGCGAAGCGAAGGGCCGAGGTACATGAAAGTGAGCCCCCTTAAAACAATACATTGGATATATGAATATGGAAATATTAGATTCTGACGTGACTGCCAAGTGACCATGATTTTGACTTGAATGAATCGTCGAAACCAGATCACGTGTTACGATCAGGCATCGAGGTATCGAGAAAGAATCTTGCCACAAACAGAGAGCTGTTGACTGGCGTGCTTCAATTCGGTAGGCAGCCTTGACTGCAACATAATCAAGTATCTAATTACTAGTTAGGAGTTATTGAGGAGACCCGACTCAAAGCCAAGCCTGATGCGCCTCCTTCGCAGCGTCATACGAATACATCCAGTTCTGGAACTCAGGGTCAAGCCATGGGATAACAAACCCCGGCTTCAACTCGGCATTCATGAGCTCCTGATCCCGCTTCTGCTGCTCGGGCCCGTCGTGCATGCAATACACATCTCGCAGCTTCATGCTGGCCTCCTTGAGTCTACGGCACCGTGGCTCGCGTATCTCTTGGAAGATCCGTAGAGCTCGGGGGACGTCCGCGCCTCCGGCGACGTGCGAGAGCAAGGCGCCCAGGGCAACTGCATCCTCTATTCCCTGCGCTGCCCCCTGGGCCAGGTACGGAGTCATGGCGTGCGCTGCGTCGCCCAGCAGGACAAAGCGGCCGGACGATGAGCCCCAGCCGTCATCCAGCAGCGCCGTGGCCGTCGATGTCCACTTGACGCAGCCGACGGAGAGGTCGACGAGCCTGGAGATCCTGGGGTCCCAGGACTGGAAAACATGCTTGATTTCCTCCCTTGTCGCCGGAACCGGGGGGCCTTGCACGGGGGCGTCCTCGGGCTCAGGGAGACCGCCCATCAGATTCATGTGCTGGGCTGGCCCACCCGGGATTGTGCCGATGGCCATCGTGCCGGGGCCCAGCCACCAACGCGTCCCCGGGTCCCCGGCCAGATCAGCAAGGGAGGCATCTTCTCTCAGGTCTGACAGTGCGATCTGGCACGAAAAGACCTTGTGCCCGAAGTGAAAGGGCGGGTCTGGCCGTCCCAGAAGCAAGGCGCGGCACTGCGAGCCCTCGCCGTCTGCGCCGACGACAAGATCGGCTTCGAGCACTCGGCCGTCCGCAAGAGTCACGGAGGGCGCGTCGAGGTCGATCGAAGTGAACGTACAGCCGTACTCAATGACACAGCCGGCTCCCACCGCGGCGTCCAGCAGGGCGCGGTGCAGAGGCACGCGCCCGACGCTGAGGTACGGCAGCCCGTACTTGGCTTGCATGTCCGGTACCAGGCCCATCCGCTTCAAGACGGTGCCCTCGGAATAGCCCATGAGCGTGATGTGGTGCTCCTCGAACGCCTCTCTTTGACAGGCTGGCAGCATGCCCAGAGACTGGAGCGCCCTGCACGCATTGGGAGGCAGGTGTATCGCCCCGCCAAACTTGATTGGCACACTTTAGCTGTCGCCCGGCATTTGCGATGGCGGATGAGATACATACGTTTTGGAACTCTGGCATGCGCTCAAGAATGGTTGTCTTGTGACCGGCGCGTTGCAGTGCCAACGCCGTCGTCATGCCTGCGAGACCACCGCCGATAATAACGACTCGGCATGACTTGGTGCTGTTGAGGGACATTGTGATTGGTGATTTCAAGTAGCAGATCGATATAAGCGACGAGCTACTACAGAGGTCAAAATCTTCACGGCTTTGGGGGCCGCGCCACGGTTAATAGTATTCCCATGCGCATCACAACATGACTGGCTGCTTGTAGGCAGGAATAAGTCTTTCGTGGGAGCCTATCTCGCTAATTACATATTTGTCTAGACAGATGGTAACTGTTTCTATAAATATTCCAGCGTAGCATTTCGTGGGATTTGGCCAGATTCCTTGGCGCCGATAAGTAGCCCCTCTTAGAAGCAAGGGTCACGGAGAGCAGGGTGGGTTGGAAGGAATGCCCTAGTCTTCGATTCACTCATTCATCAGCCGATATGCGATTTGCAAGCCGTTGATATCGGACTGTTCAGATTAGCCCAGGTTCAGTACCCTGCAACCTTTCAAGTTTCAATGTTATTAGAAGACGACGGATGTTAGAACGCACAGCATTACCAATGGACTTTAGACGTCCTCTTGACATGACACAGAGGTCACAAGTCGCGTAGAGTTCGACACATCCATTCTTTGAACTTCGAAAAAAGGAGGCAGAAGCTCTCCGCGGCTTCGTACTACCGGCACATGCGGATGGAAAAGTGTATCTGATTCTGAGGGGGTAGGACTTGGGGAGTGAGATAAACCGATATTCAATGATTGATTAGCTCTGGTTCCCGTACTATGGGTATAGCCTAGGGCCAGCAGCCACGGGTCGAAGGATCCCCTGCTCCTCCAGCTTTTCTACCAAGTCGGCAAGGACGTAGTCGCAGCCCCTAGCCATCCTGATTGCCATTGACACAGGTAGATACTCGACCTGCAGGGACTTTGTGCTGTTATATGGCACCTCGCCGATAGGAACGACAACCTCAGGTGCGCCAGCAATAACAGCGACCCGTGAGTCGCTCATGCCCAAGGGTGGGCTCGTGGGGGGCTCCAGATACTCGTCACGGTACGAGGGCTGGCCGTCCTTAAAGAGATAGGTGTACACACTCTCGGAACAGGACTCTGTGTCGTGGCGGCCGTAGCCCTCAGTGGTGTACCACTCCGTGAAGATGGAAATGTTGCGGAGTGCCTCGGCGTAGACCTCATCGGGAGCGTTGACCTGCCCCCACTGCCAGCGCACCAGGGGGCCCGGGTTGATATACGGCTGGCGGCCGCCGTTCTTGGCGGCGTAGTCCTCGAAGAAGGGCTTGCCGAGCACCTGCCACTGGTCGTGGGACACGAAGACGGCATATGTCAGGTTCAGCATCTCGTCGACGGCAGGCGCACTGCCAGCGGTGTCGGCCCACAGCTGCGTGTAGTTGCCCGGGAGGGCCTCGGTGCCGAGGAAGCCACCTAGCTTCTGGACAAAGGTCTCCGCCAGCGCTGCAGCGTCGGCGCCTGTACCGCCGGTGGCGGGAGAGCTGTAGAGCTTCTTGGGAAGCGCGGTCCAGTTTGAGTGCAGGCTGGGATAGTAAGCCTTCGTTGCCTTGGCCCAGAGGCTTCCGCTGCGGGCAAACAGGCCGGCTGTGTCGGAGACAGGGCTCAGTGGGATGACATGGTCGAGTGAGATGGCACCGGTCGAGGGTCTGTTGCCAAAGATGCCTTGGGCGCCTGCGGGACCACGCATCGAACCGCCAGTATCGCTGCCAACGGACAGATCCAGCCACTCATAGGCACCTATGCCGGCACCCGGCCCAGTGGAAGAGCCGCTGGGGTCTTGGTAGCCGTCACCACGAGGGTTGAATGGGGCATGTAGGTCGACCCAGTCAGCAGTAGGCCTGTCGCCATTGGCAAATTGAACGGTTCCCATCTTGCCGACGAGGACGGCGCCGAGGTCGATGAGACGCTGCACAGCCGGAGCTGTGTGGTTTTGAGTGCCGTAGTGATAAAAATAGGCGCGGTTGCCGCCGCTGGTACTGATTCCCTTGACGTGGAAGATATCCTTGACGCCGAAACGCAGTCCGGCAAGGGGTTGCTCCTTGGTAGCGCTGTAATAGAGCCGGGAGGGCACAGCGATACTCTTGGCCATGACGTTCTCTGTGACAGCCGGCAGGGACATGTAGGCACCCTGCTCGTCGCTGATAATCCCCTGGACGAAGGCAAGGTTGTTGTCATCGTACAGTCGGTGAGCCTTATAGACATATCCACTGTAGGCTGAGACGAAATAGGGTCCCTTGGGAAGAGAGGGAGTGATCGTGCTGGTCACGACAGACGGCGACTGTGCCGATGCTTTGCCGGGGGTAATTAGGAGCCTGACCTCCAACTCACTCAGAACAGATTGCGCAGACGCGGTATCGACCTCAGATACGTTATTGTCGCCCGTGGGCTGGAGGTAGACAGTCTGAAGGAACGCCAGCTGGAAGACGTCGTCCATCTCATCGTACTCAGCGGTGATATCAACAATTTGCTGGGCACTGAAGCTCCCCGATGAGGTCTCAACAACGGTCAGCGGAAATAAGTCGTAGCCATCGGTGGTGGCGGCGGCGATCGCTTCACGAGTGTCATTGATGTCGAGACGGGCGATCGGAGTGCCCCCGGCGTAGTACGGAACTCCTTGTAAATCGATGACACGCCCCTTGTCGACGGCCAGCCCGGAGGCATGGCCAATGATAGCTAGACTGAGCAGGGCAGACCGCATTGCGTGTCACGCGTAGGAGCGGACGTAGGAGTAATACAGACTGTGGTGCCTAGGATAACAGCGGGTTCGATTTGTGAGCGGAGTCGCCGACGTTGCTACTACGCGGTCGGACACAGTCGACTTTTTACGTAGAATTCAGGAACACTTCAATGTTGACGTTTAAGCTACCCCATATCGACTGCCCGGGATGCCCGGATCTTATCCTATGTCCCAGCCCGCCTGACAGTAGGGCCTAACTTGCAGAACCACAATGTGCGCTGAAGAGGTTACTACAAACCCACTGGCTACTCGTTCATCTTTCGATATATTAAGTTTAAACTAAATTTTCTTTCATAGCGTTCATTTTAGTCATAAAATGTTAATTTCGTTTTTAAAATTGCTCACCAATGCATGGTCTGGTCTACTATGATCCCGAGGTCACTACCTTAGCTCCGGCAAGTGCTACATCTTGCCGTGGATGGTTTTGGAAATCGGCTTGTTTAGTGGATTCCGATGCCCGGATGCTGATCGCCTTGCCCGTTTTTGCAGATAAGGATGGGGATCGCTTATAGGTAGTCTTGGCCGGGCACACAAAGGCCAGCGCGGAAGTGGGGCAAAGTACAAAGGAGGATGTCTGTTATCAGACGGTGTAAAGATGCGCTTCCTAGCTAGGTAGGTAGAGATCCCGTCATCAGATACACAGAAAGACAGAGAGTGTGACTCTGTACTGCAAGAACGAGAGACTGGGACAGAGATGAGCAATGGACGTCATAACCCTCCCTTAGCTGTAGCATCGCTCCTCTGGGTGTGGTATAGCCTTCTTTTGGCGTGATATATTCCTTTTTTTTTTTTTTGGGGGGGGGTGGTGGTGGTAGATACCCTTCCCTTTGTTGTCCCTTTGGAACCTCCCTCTCGGTGTTTTGTATATATCCCCCTGGGTGTGGTATAGCTCTCTCTTTAGACGTGGTATAACCGTTGCTCTCTCTGGGTGTGGTGGACCTCCCCCTTTACGTGGTGTAACGCTTTGGCTAGGTATGTTAGTGGAAGATTTAATTATAATTAAAATCATAGTGTTTTTATTAGTTGAGTATGGTAAGTATAATAATGATTTAAATTTCTAGATAGTGCTCGCTAGAGACCTCCGTATTAAAGCTCTAATAACCGCATTCCAGTCATCCAGCTGACCTCTTGGCGACGGACTTCTCGGAATGTTTACAACCTAATGATCACGTCCAGTTCTTCGAGCACAACTGCTCGTTGAACTATCGTAACCAACAATCCCCCTTTCCCCTTCGCTCCCCCCAGATATTACGTCCATGTATCTTAGAACTGAACTCAGCTAATTTGTCCTCGAGGCTTTCCGGCTTGTAATCCATACTCAAATACTTTTGTCCCCCCGTATTGAACATGATTTCTAGCTTCGTAGCAAGAGAGTGATCACCCACTTCCCAACTGTTAAGGTTGCGCGGCTAACCTCACCTCTGCCATCTCATTATTGAGGTCTTTCGCATAATGCTTGGGCCTTCGTATTTTCTTGGTCACAGCGCAGTTGCGTTAATACGCAAGCTTCAGTTCTTCACGTGGTGCGGGGGATGTTCCAAATCAGGAGACACAATGCCCATCGCCTCATCGAACAATATAATTGGAGACTTCGCACAAGTAGTAGAATGCTGAAAGCGGTGTTGAAATTTCAGGGGGCAGAGGCTACCCAGATGAGAAGCCTACCACCATGCTCGAAGCTTCGTATATTTTTCTATAGTTGTCGTCCTGGCGTTCCGTATGCACTCTATCTATCGACCTGTAGCAACTCACAGGCCAACACCTTGAAATCATACCTTGGAGGAGTGTAATACCAGTCTTCCCAGTACTCCTCTTCCCTATCAGGCGTGGAATAGTATTGACGGTCAAGCAGCCTCCGTACGAACTCGAATGCTTCGTACCCGTCCGCGTCCGCCTCGGTGCCTGCCACACGCAACCCAGGGTCGCCCAAATCAACCTCAGCAAGCCTTTGGCCCATAGCGTTGAAGACCTTCGGATCTTTCTGGAGGTCTATACTCTTTTCTAGCCTCATGCCCTCTGGATCCAGTTGGAGCCCATAATCAATAAACCATAGTGTGTCAACCTCCTTCATATCAACAGCACCTTAACATTGTCTGAAAAGATACTTGTTGACCTGTTCCATCCACTTTCGTTCAGATTTGATAGCGATATTCCTTGGCCAGCATTCAATGCCATGCGGCGAGGACCAGGTGAGGAATAGGGTCTAGGAAAGATGCTGCCATAGCTCATCAATTTGAGGGCAAATCACGTCATCAATATTTCAATCAAATGAAATGCATGAGTCTGGACGTGGCTCAATTATTATGAGGTCCCTCACTGGTTGTACTGTGAAATATTGCCGTTCGCCGCCATCTCTTTGTAGGACCTCTGTCACTGTCGCAGCGCCAAGGATCACAGGGCCATGCTTCTCCCAGCTGCTGCTGCGACGATTGGTTTCATATGGACGGAATTATGTCACGAAGTTCTTCCGGGTGGTCGGAGAATCTGGCCATTTCTGATAACCTGAAAGAGTGAAGGGTCAAAGGGTATGGAGGTTGGTGCTTTTGAAGATTTTGTGCGGTAACGGACAATCTAATAAACGGTGGTGCGTCACGAAGAGAAATCCTTGAGTCATCGAGCCAATTTAAAATATCTGTCAGGGAAAGATGAATGGAATATGAAAAGGTCGGTTCTTCGCCGTATAATTGTTCGTCGGTTTCTAGTCTACGCGCGGCTTATGGTTCGTCCCGACTAGCCTCATCACGAGGCCCTCACTATTTCCTTAGTACCTAGGTAACCACATATGAAGGGCCCGCCGCAGCTCCTTTCTTTCTTCTTTTAGGGAATTGTGACCGCATTGAAAATGAAACCAGCTTAGTAACTACATCTGTGTTCTGTTTTGAACCTGATATCATTAACACCGTTTGTTCTCCAATGCTGAGTCTTCTAGCATTTACTACCTAGGCATTGTATGAAGGGCTCGCCTGGAGCTGTTTGTCTTTTATTTTATTGTAATAATATTGAAAACAAAACCAGCCAAGCACATTTGGTCTCCATTTAGACACCGATAACCCCACTGGACTCTGATGCCGCCAGATGCCGCCAGATGCCTTGCACTTGAGTATAAAATGCAGTTTTTTGGCAGAACTGGTAAAGGAATGGAAGAGGAGATTGAGGACGAAGATAATGTTGAGGGTGGAATGTAAAGATGAAGTCGTTTCTTACTCTTGGGCACTGGTTGGATCGACAAATCCAATGAAATTCATTTGTGCTGCGCAGAGATTATCCCCCCCAATGGCTGCGTTTTACCATAGACCATATAGCAAGGGTTAGGGTTAAGGGGTTAGGGTCAGATCTGAACCCTGCATCAAATCTGCTTCTCCGACTTCATCGAAAACCTCTCCGTTCACCCTGATGTTCTCATCAATCTCACCCTTTTCATCCTAACCACGGCCGTTAGCACCCTATGCTGTCCTAGAGCCTAGAGCCTTACTTCAGCTCCGGGAGTCCCCCGGCCGCCGCCCAACGCCAGCCTAGCGCCCAAAATGTCCAACCCCGTCAAGCATCCAAATGGTCTGTCCATCCAGCCTCCTCGGAGATGGACGCCACGATCGCTGATGGTGATGTTCCTGCCGCACCTCTTCCGCAAGATGAGACACTACCAGGAGGCGACCGGGCCCTCCACGGAAAAGGTCCCGGTGGACGCGGACGTGCAACAGTACTTCATCAAGAGCAGGACAAAGAAAATGAAGAAGGCAATATGCCAGAATTTCCAGATTACCAACTCAAAGCCCCGAGACGTACCGAGAGGGGCAGCGTGGAGCATTGCCACTGGCGAATGGGTCGACCAGACCTCGCTGTGGCTCGAGTACATCTTCCCGTTTTCCCTCGGGCCGACGATCGCACACCAAGTCTCGCCGCGGATCCAGTGGCGGGGAGGGGACAATGGAATGCTGGTTCCCCGTACTGTCGGGCAGGCATTCAACGACGTAAGTACCGCGCCCAATGCCAAGTCATCCAAGTCCTTGTGGAGCAGAGCATGGGTCAATTCAAGCTGGCCTCCCTAATATGTACCAAATATGGTGACCATCAGTGGTCTCCCCCCCCCTTTTTTCTCCTTCCTTTCTTTTTGTTCCTGGGTGGGGAAAGGATTTGGAGTCTGGTAAGTTCGTGGCTAATGCTTTTCTCCTCGCAGTGGTCACTTGTCATCGCGCCTGATAAAGGCGACCGTAGGGAGAGGAAGCCGCGCTCTTATGTGTTCCAACTGCTAGAGACGGACAAAGAGAGTCTCCTGGCACCAGTACACCTCGGCCAGACCCCGGCGGTGCGAGATCTCCACGGGGAGAAGCTCCATTTCAGGCCCACGAGCACTGCGAGGCTAAACCCTGACTCCTGCTACTTCCACAGCTGCTGTGCCATGTGGAAGTCAACATTCCTGGAAGACCCGAGCAGAACGCCGGAGCAGTTCTGGGAGCGTTTCCAAATCAGAATGTCAGACCTGTGGGGTACCCAGAAGGACAGGGACAGGATACTTCTCATTTTCAAGCCCTCGGAACTCGTCAAGGCAGAGGAGGCGGCGGACGCAGGGACGGGATTGACACTAGAGGTGGATCACTCGGAAGGGGGAGGCGAAACCGGAGGCTCCTCATCTGTCGACGGTGACACAGCCCTTGGCCAGTCCGAAGGGAAACGCGAAGAAGTAGCCGCGGAGGAAAGGACCAAACCGTCGGCCTGACAGCGAGGCGTCAAGGCTCACACAGGCACCGGAGCATCGATTCTCGCCTCCCCAAGCACAGAGGCGGGTTCTGGCCAGTATGCCACTAGAGCTTTGGCGGACATTCGTCGAGACTAGGCCTCAGCCTTGTCAGGTCCGTCGATGGACCGTGGCAGGCACCGGCGGCTATTGGACGACACCAGAGACAGAACAAGTACGATCGAGCCACTACTGGGCCTCGTGTGCTGCGCTTGTTCGAGCCACTGCTCGACGGTTCCTCATCGAAGCATCCATGTATGCGTGTACAATTTCTCGGATTTGGGATTTAAGCCGTGCCTGATCTCCGTCTCAGCTCAAAACTTTCTCAATACCCTTCCAGCTTCCTATTCATTCCTGCATACAAAGCCCCGTCAGAGCAAAGTCCAACAACATATATGTCTTCACGCACTGCCGGCCATCGCCGCCCCAATCGAGCCACCCCACGACGACAAGCCATGCAACCGCACAACACGACCAGCACGCCCAAAACCCCGGGCATGAAAACCCCCAACCCCACCGCCAGGCCGGCATCGCCCCCCGTCGGCCACACACCCGGCTGCCTGCTCCCAGAAGCAGCCAGGAAGGCCCACGCGGCGGCCCACTGCGTGTGCAGGGCGCAGAACCCGCTGGCGTCGGGAGGGGGCAGGCCCGCCGAGGACGGCGACGACGTGGAGATGCTCGAGTACGCGCGCTTCCACGTCGTCTACCTCGCACGCCAGATGGACGCCGCCATCCACCGCATGCAGCAGGCCCGGCGGGCGGGCCGGCCCCCCAGCGGCGACGACGAGTGGATCGTCAACGAGGCCGGGTCCCTCATGGCGCACGTCACGCCGCGCATCTCGCCAGACCCCGAGGGCTTCTACCTCGACGCCGGGAGGCTCTTCATCGCCGCCACCCCCATGCCACCCCGGGGGCCGCGCCGCGCTGTGGACCGCCGCGGCGAGGAGGCGCGCCGCGCCATGGCCGATGTCTCCCACGACGTGGAGACGCGCCTCCACACGACGAGGACGAGGCTGCGGCGCGAGCTGCTGCGACCCGTCTTCGGCAGCAACCCTGCTCTGCGTCAGGCCCATCCGCAACGCTCCCCGCCATACCCGGGTGAAAACCAGGCCTCGGCCCAGCAGCCCTTCGCTGCGTCCAACACGTGCCCGCCCTGTGGTCCGGGAGCGTACGCGCAACCGTCACACAGCCAGTCATTACACGGACATGCGCCGTATGAACCGCAACCCGGGTCCCAGTGGCCTCAGCAGACGTATCAGGGGTCGCCGGCCCAAGAGCAAGTCCAGCCGCGGCACGCCCAGCCCCTGCAGCAGCCAAGCACCCCCAGGCGCCCAGCCACGGCCACATCCACAGCCACCTCCCCCAACCTCCCGGCGCCCCTCAGGGCCGACGAGTCGGGCCGGGCCCGCGCCGGGGACGACAAGGCCCAGGAAGAAGCCCGGTTGTGGCTGGACGGGCTGAAGCGGCAGCTGGAGCAGGAGGAAGAGAAGAGTCAGAAGCAGGAACAGGAACATGAGACGGAGGGGTGGCCCCACTGCGTGCTGCCGCGCCTCCGGCCGGCGCCACCTCCGCGCACGCTCCCGGGAGAGCACCCCCCACGGGCCACCACGGTCGCATCGTCGTCAAACCCCTGGAGCGTGCCTTCAAAGCAGTCCTCTGCGGAACCGTCACCGACTCCCAAGGCCGCGCTTCCTCTGGCCGTGGGACACAATGTGCCCAAGAGGGAAGGACGGGAACGGCCCGCGTGGCTCGGCGACTTCCAGCGGGTTTTGGACGAGCAACAGTCCCAGGAGGAGGAGAATAAGCAGCAGCAGCAGCAGCATCAGTCCCAGCCAGCACCCGCGCCCGCTCCCGCGCCCGCCCCCAGGCCAACACTGCCCTCCCCGGTCGAGAGCTTCAACCAGTACATCGAGGACATGATGGCGAAGCAGCCGCCCGTCCGGCTCTGGGACTCTTTCAACAAGCTCAACAAGCTCAACCTCAGCTTTGGATCAGCCGCCCCAGCCCCCGCCCCGCGCGCCCCGGCCAGCTCCTTCNCCTCCTCCTCCTCCCCCTCACTCTCAACCTTGTACTCCCTCTTCGCCTCCTCCTCCTCCTCCTCCCCCCGGCAGCGGCAGCGGCAGCAGCAGCCTTCCCCGCGGTCGGAGCGCGGAGGAGGGTGGGGGGACGACAATGCCGCCATGGCCGGCTCGTGGCATCTTGTGCGCGCCAACCAGGACGGCGACGCCCCCATCCCCGCGCCCTAAGGCCATGGTTTAATCTCCCATTGACGGCGCATGCGTGTTTCCTTTCGCCTTTGGCGCTGGGGACGAGGGGTGGGTTGGCCAGGTCGATTCGGGCCACGATGACATGAGACATTTGGTGATTTTGTTTAATGATTTCGGTGCCGCGTCGACTCATGAATTCTTCGTCTTAAGGGCCGTCTCTGTCTGCATGGATGGGTCGCAACGGGTCAAGGGCACCAAGATACTAATTGCACACCCCTATTTGGCTTCTGTTGGTTCTGTATTCGATTGTGCAGGAAGTGTGGAGAGGTTGTGTACCTATGATGCTCTCTTGTAACGGGGCGTTGTGGGCGGCTCCACACTTGGATACCATTCTTGCCGAGCCACTAGAGTAGGTAGAGTATGGTGCGCAACAGCAGCAACTTTCCAAAAACCCCAAAACCACTTAGAATCACACCCACCTAATCAGACCCCTAAGGTCATCTAAATAGATATACAGATAGAAACAATCAATTGCCCCTTTAGAGTCATTAACAAGTCTATAATTCCACCAGCTAATTAAAGCATAAAGCATGCTAATAGGTAAGGCTACCACTTAAGCTCAAATAGCTATAGCAGCCCTAATTCTAAATCGCTTTCTTTCCATTAAAAACAACTACTTTTATATATATTAAAACACCCTAAATAATACCCTATAGCCCATAAGACTATTCCCATTTAATTCATTTTATACTAAAGTATACCCCTATATACTTTTTTTTCTTAAAAATAGTATTAGTTTTATTATATTAAGGTATATTATTTCATATAGCTATATTTATATCGCTCTAGGGGTCTATAGGGGAGTTTAATGCGCTAAGCTTACTAATGTTTCTATAGATCCTTCTGCCCCTATATAGCATAGTATAGGCCTCTACCACCATAGGCAAGACTTACCAGCCTCCCAAGCAAGCCCTTAAAATAAAGGATATTAATACTAATCCCGCTAACCCTATTTAAGATAGTATAAAGCTAGTTATTAATAATAATTAAACTACCAACCTAAAGGACCTTATCCTATCCCACCCCACTATAAATAGCTATAATAAGGAGGATCTTGAGGAGGAGGGCTCTAGATATACCGCTTTACCCATATATAATGATAATAAGAGCACTATAAAGACTCTATAGGAGCATATAGAGTATACTAAGGCTAAGGTAATCCTAAAGAAGTTTGATTCCCTCCATATATAATAGGCTAACCCTCTCCAGCCTAAGAGCTAGAAGTATAATAGTAATCTGCTTCCTCTAGCCCCAATTAGCATTAATATTAGTAGTATGGATTAAGAGGTTACCTTATACTACCCTATAAAGGTCTTTAAGCAAAAATATAATAATATTACTTATATTATTTAGAATACTACTAGTTAGATAATATATATATAATCTAATATAGGTCTTTATATATATATACTAATATTATTATAGAAGATTAAGTATCTACTAAATATTACCTATATTAGCTAGCTTAATAAGCCTAATTACTATAAGTTTAAGCCTATTTATTAGCAGTAATTCTTAGGCATTACTAGATATATCTTTATAAAGCTGGATGGCCCTATATAGGGCCCCTATAAGACCTATAAGAAGTCTCCGCAGCCGTTCTAGAGTTATATATCTAGTTCAGCCCTATTTAATAATACCTATACTAATTACTAGGCTAAATCAACCGCCAAAGACTACAGCTATAAGAGTATAGAATTCTATACCCCTATATAAAGCTATACTAATATATTTACAGCTATGCTATATAAGACCCCTGCTACCATTAAGCTAGATAGTAATAATAATAATGATTTAGTAGAGAACAAAAGTAATTAGGAGCTTATAGTCCCCACTAAGCATAGCTAGAAGTCTTAGGGTACTCGCTAGAGCAGTTTAAAGCGCACTAAGGCTATATAAGCCCCTTTAGCCCCCATTAAGCATTATGCCGTGCTAACCACCCCCACTATATGCCGTACTCCCGTGATAGATACTGCCAGACTTATAACCAGCCCCTAATGGGCTTACCCGCTCCCATATAGTAGTATTTAGGCCCATACTGCTATTACCAATCCCCTATAGGCTTATCCAATCCCCACCACCCCTAATTGGGTGCAGTTAGCTAGTAATAAGTACATTCTGGCCCTATCTAGAGAGCTCTATTATAAGTATAACTCGCATAGCCTATTTAATTATAATCCGGCCTAGGGCTATAATAGTATAACTAGTATAAATGGGGACTATAATAATAAGGAGTGATCATCTCTATAGAGATATAGACAGGCATATTTAGCATTTTTCAGGCATTTCCAAATGATACCCAAGGGTTCTCAAAAGTCTTTAGGTCTATAAACAAAGAGTTATATATAAATAGGTTTTAATAGGGTTGGATACATCTAGAGAGCTCTATACAGGGTCAAATAAGGCCCTACAACAAGTCTCCATATAATACTCCTATACTATTAGATAGCTATAATACAAATAATACTAATTAATAATTTCATATATAAAAAGTAGTAAAAAATATTTTAATTATTTATTAATTATTATTATTTATTTTTATTTTATTATTTATAAAATAAATTATTTTATATTTACTAAAGAATTTATATTAATATTATAATTAATTTATTATTTTATAATTATATATATTATCAAAGTA